>OW387148.1:36319944-36490802 GCA_936440205.1 Lepidonotus clava | reverse complement strand
GGGGGGAGGGGCATTATGGGGGGTATGATAGGTGAGGGGGGAGGGGGATTATGGTTGGTATGGTAGGTGAGGGGGGAGGGGGATTATGGGGGGTATGATAGGTGAGGGGGGAGTGGGATTATGGGGGGTATGATAGGTGAGGGGGAGGGTGATTATGGGGGGTATGATAGGTGAGGGGGGAGGGTGATTATGGTTGGTATGATAGGTGAGGGGGAGGGGGATTATGGCAGGTATGATAGGTGAGGGGGGAGGGGCATTATGGGGGGTATGATAGGTGAGGGGGGAGGGGCATTATGGGGGGTATGATAGGTGAGGGGGGAGGGTGATTATGGGGGGTATGATAGGTGAGGGGGGAGGGGCATTATGGGGGGTATGATAGGTGAGGGGGGAGGGGCATTATGGGGGGTATGATAGGTGAGGGGGAGGCTGATTATGGGGGGTATGATAGGTGAGGGGGGAGGGTGATTATGGTTGGTATGGTAGGTGAGGGGGAGGGGGATTATGGTTGGTATGATAGGTGAGGGGGGAGGGTGATTATGGTTGGTATGATAGGTGAGGGGGAGGGGGATTATGGTTGGTATGGTAGGTGAGGGGGGAGGGTGATTATGGCGGGTATGATAGGTGAGGGGGAGGGGGATTATGGGGGGTATGATAGGTGAGGGGGGAGGGGGATTATGGTGGGTATGATAGGTGAGGGGGGAGGGTGATTATGGCGGGTATGATAGGTGAGGGGGAGGGGGATTATGGGGGGTATGATAGGTGAGGGGGGAGGGGGATTATGGTGGGTATGATAGGTGAGGGGGAGGGGGATTATGGTTGGTATGGTAGGTGAGGGGGGAGGGGGATTATGGGGGGTATGATAGGTGAGGGGGGAGTGGGATTATGGGGGGTATGATAGGTGAGGGGGGAGGGTGATTATGGTTGGTATGATAGGTGAGGGGGAGGGGGATTATGGTTGGTATGGTAGGTGAGGGGGGAGGGTGATTATGGGGGGTATGATAGGTGAGGGGGGAGTGGGATTATGGGGGGTATGATAGGTGAGGGGGAGGGTGATTATGGGGGGTATGATAGGTGAGGGGGGAGGGTGATTATGGTTGGTATGATAGGTGAGGGGGAGGGGGATTATGGCAGGTATGATAGGTGAGGGGGGAGGGGCATTATGGGGGGTATGATAGGTGAGGGGGGAGGGGGATTATGGTTGGTATGGTAGGTGAGGGGGGAGGGGGATTATGGGGGGTATGATAGGTGAGGGGGGAGTGGGATTATGGGGGGTATGATAGGTGAGGGGGAGGGTGATTATGGGGGGTATGATAGGTGAGGGGGGAAGGTGATTATGGTTGGTATGATAGGTGAGGGGGAGGGGGATTATGGCAGGTATGATAGGTGAGGGGGGAGGGGCATTATGGGGGGTATGATAGGTGAGGGGGGAGGGGCATTATGGGGGGTATGATAGGTGAGGGGGGAGGGTGATTATGGGGGGTATGATAGGTGAGGGGGGAGGGGCATTATGGGGGGTATGATAGGTGAGGGGGGAGGGGCATTATGGGGGGTATGATAGGTGAGGGGGAAGGGTGATTATGGGGGGTATGATAGGTGAGGGGGGAGTGGGATTATGGGGGGTATGATAGGTGAGGGGGGAGGGAGATTATGGTGGGTATGATAGGTGAGGGGGAGGGTGATTATGGGGGGTATGATAGGTGAGGGGGAAGGGGGATTATGGTGGGTATGATAGGTGAGGGGGAGGGGCATTATGGGGGGTATGATAGGTGAGGGGGGAGGGGGATTATGGTGGGTATGATAGGTGAGGGGGGAGGGGGATTATGGGGGGTATGATAGGTGAGGGGGGAGGGGGATTATGGGGGGTATGATAGGTGAGGGGGGAGGGTGATTATGGGGGGTATGATAGGTGAGGGGGGAGGGGGATTATGGGGGGTATGATAGGTGAGGGGGGAGGGGGATTATGGGGGGTATGATAGGTGAGGGGGGAGGGTGATTATGGGAGGTATGATAGGTGAGGGGGGAGGGTGATTATGGGGGGTATGATAGGTGAGGGGGGAGGGTGATTATGGGGGGTATGATAGGTGAGGGGGGAGGGGGATTATGGGGGGTATGATAGGTGAGGGGGGAGGGTGATTATGGGGGGTATGATAGGTGAGGGGGGAGGGTGATTATGGTTGGTATGATAGGTGAGGGGGGAGGGGGATTATGGTGGGTATGATAGGTGAGGGGGAGGGTGATTATGGGGGGTATGATAGGTGAGGGGGGAGGGTGATTATGGCGGGTATGATAAGTGAGGGGAGAGGGGCATTATGGGGGTATGATAGGTGAGGGGGGAGGGGCATTATGGGGGGTATGATAGGTGAGGGGGAAGGGGGATTATGGTGGGTATGATAGGTGAGGGGGAGGGGCATTATGGGGGGTATGGTAGGTGAGGGGGAGGGGCATTATGGGGGGTATGATAGGTGAGGGGGGAGGGGGATTATGGTGGGTATGATAGGTGAGGGGGAGGGGCATTATGGGGGGTATGATAGGTGAGGGGGGAGGGGGATTATGGTGGGTATGATAGGTGAGGGGGAGGGGCATTATGGGGGGTATGGTAGGTGAGGGGGAGGGGCATTATGGGGGGTATGGTAGGTGAGGGGGAGGGTGATTATGGGGGGTATGATAGGTGAGGGGGGAGGGGGATTATGGTTGGTATGATAGGTAAGGGGGGAGGGGGATTATGGTGGGGTATGATAGGTGAGGGGGATTATGGGGAGTATGATAGGTGAGGGGGGAGGGGGATTATGGTGGGTATGATAGGTGAGGGGGGAGGGTGATTATGGGGGGTATGATAGGTGAGGGGGGAGGGTGATTATGGGGGGTATGATAGGTGAGGGGGGAGGGGGATTATGGTGGGGTATGATAGGTGAGGGGGAGGGTGATTATGGTGGGGTATGATAGGTGAGGGGGGAGGGTGATTATGGTGGGTATGATAGGTGAGGGGGGAGGGTGATTATGGCGGGTATGATAGGTGAGGGGGGAGGGTGATTATGGTGGGTATGGTAGGTGAGGGGGGAGGGGTATTATGGGGGGTATGATAGGTGAGGGCAATTATGGTGGGTATGATAGGTGACGGGGGAGGGGCGTTATGGTGGGTATGATAGGTGAGGGGGGAGGGGGATTATGGCGGGTATGATAGGTGAGGGGGAGGGTGATTATGGGGGGTATGATAGGTGAGGGGGGAGGGGGATTATGGTTGGTATGGTAGGTGAGGGGGGAGGGGGATTATGGTTGGTATGATAGGTGAGGGGGGAGTGGGATTATGGGTGGTATGATAGGTGAGGGGGAGGGTGATTATGGGGGGTATGATAGGTGAGGGGGGAGGGTGATTATGGGGGGTATGATAGGTGAGGGGGGAGGGTGATTATGGGGGGTATGATAGGTGAGGGGGGAGGGGGATTATGGTGGGTATGATAGGTGAGGGGGGAGGGGGATTATGGTGGGTATGATAGGTGAGGGGGAAGGGTGATTATTGGGGGTATGATAGGTGAGGGGGGAGGGTGATTATGGGGGGTATGGTAGGT
Source organism: Lepidonotus clava (assembly GCA_936440205.1). NCBI lineage: Eukaryota > Metazoa > Annelida > Polychaeta > Phyllodocida > Polynoidae > Lepidonotus > Lepidonotus clava. Next base: position 36,487,236 of record OW387148.1, on the reverse strand, counting down.
GAGGGGGGAGGGTGATTATGGGGGGTATGATAGGTGAGGGGGGAGGGGCATTATGGGGGGTATGATAGGTGAGGGGGAGGGGGATTATGGCGGGTATGATAGGTGAGGGGGGAGGGTGATTATGGCGGGTATGATAGGTGAGGGGGGAGGGTGATTATGGTGGGTATGATAGGTGAGGGGGGAGGGTGATTATGGCGGGTATGATAGGTGAGGGGGGAGGGTGATTATGGTGGGTATGGTAGGTGAGGGGGGACGGGTATTATGGGGGGTATGATAGGTGAGGGCAATTATGGTGGGTATGATAGGTGACGGGGGAGGGGCGTTATGGTGGGTATGATAGGTGAGGGGGGAGGGGGATTATGGTTGGTATGGTAGGTGAGGGGGGAGGGGGATTATGGTTGGTATGATAGGTGAGGGGGGAGTGGGATTATGGGTGGTATGATAGGTGAGGGGGAGGGTGATTATGGGGGGTATGATAGGTGAGGGGGGAGGGTGATTATGGGGGGTATGATAGGTGAGGGGGGAGGGTGATTATGGGGGGTATGATAGGTGAGGGGGGAGGGGGATTATGGTGGGTATGATAGGTGAGGGGGGAGGGGGATTATGGTGGGTATGATAGGTGAGGGGGGAGGGGGATTATGGGGGGTATGATAGGTGAGGGGGGAGGGTGATTATGGGGGGTATGATAGGTGAGGGGGGAGGGGGATTATGGGGGGTATAGTAGGTGAGGGGGGAGGGGTATTATGGGGGGTATGATAGGTGAGGGCAATTATGGTGGGTATGATAGGTGACGGGGGAGGGGCGTTATGGTGGGTATGATAGGTGAGGGGGGAGTGGGATTATGGGGGGTATGATAGGTGAGGGGGAGGGGGATTATGGTTGCTATGATAGGTGAGGGGGGAGGGTGATTATGGTGGGTATGATAGGTGAGGGGGGAGGGGCATTATGGGGGGTATGGTAGGTGAGGGGGGAGGGTGATTATGGGGAGTATGATAGGTGAGGGGGGAGGGTGATTATGGTTGGTATGATAGGTGAGGGGGAGGGGGATTATGGCGGGTATGATAGGTGAGGGGGGAGGGGGATTATGGGGGGTATGATAGGTGAGGGGGGAGGGTGATTATGGGGGGTATGATAGGTGAGGGGGGAGGGGGATTATGGGGGGTATGATAGGTAAGGGGGGAGGGGGATTGTGGGGGGTATGATAGGTGAGGGGGGAGGGTGATTATGGGGGGTATGATAGGTGAGGGGGGAGGGTGATTATGGGGGGTATGATAGGTGAGGGGGAAGGGGGATTATGGTGGGTATGATAGGTGAGGGGGAGGGGCATTATGGGGGGTATGATAGGTGAGGGGGGAGGGGGATTATGGTGGGTATGATAGGTGAGGGGGGAGGGTGATTATGGTGGGTATGGTAGGTGAGGGGGGAGGGGTATTATGGGGGGTATGATAGGTGAGGGCAATTATGGTGGGTATGATAGGTGACGGGGGAGGGGCGTTATGGTTGGTATGGTAGGTGAGGGGGGGAGGGTGATTATGGTGGGTATGATAGGTGAGATAGGAGGCCAATTATGGCTGGAAAGACTCGCCGCATGTGACACAATCGATCCAAACCAGAAACCGGTGCCACAACAAGGCTACCTTAACCAGGGGTTGGGGGGTGTTTGTTGTGTCTGGGCCGTTGTCAGGTTATCTGCTCTGTTTAGATTATTCTTAGCTTTGGGAAAAACATGAGGTGGAATGTTGTTGTATTGGACTATTGGTATACTTATTTAATGAGACATGTATGACACTCAAGCTAAAACGGAAGCCACTGGCAATGAGCCAAGGACTTTGCAGTGACATTGAGATTTTTTTGTTTCTTTTTTTAAATTCTTTATTCTATCTCTCTGATACAGACCTCTTCTGATAGCATTCAAAACAAGTAATAACTTTACATCAGTATCACTTAGTTATAACTACATACAGCATTTTATACAACCCAGACATCAATATTTTCTATATAAATTTATGTGATTATGATTAGAACCCTCTGATTGAAAGTAATAAACAAATCAATATCTTTTTTATTTAACTGACCTAGCAGAACCAATCACGAAAGGTTTCGTTGGGGAAATGTTTCGCTGGAGCGGTTGTAAAAGTTTGGAGCACTGGTAAATGTCTGGCCTTCTGCCAACCTGTTATTGAACGGTAACTGACAAAACTACTTGGCATGAACAATGAATTCGTGAAGTTTAGAATAGAATATTGGGCTCACAACCTCGGTCCCAGTCAACATCTCTTTAAGTGACGTGAAGGCATTATGCAATAGTGCCATGTTTCCATACGACCAGTGTCTATACTCTCCATGGAATTACCTACTTTTCAGGGGTGGATCCATAGTCAGTTATCTAGGGGGAGAGGCAACCAACCCCCTTTAAAAAAAAGTAAAAATAACAAAGTCATATTTGTACAAAATTAATTAACAAACGTAGATTATTCGAAACAATTTCCACTTGATCTAGGGGAAACACCCCTCCCCCCCGATCTGCCACTGCCTTTAATCTTGTAAAGAAGGCCATCCAGATTCATTAAGGGTGCAGTACTTATCTAACATTACCCTATCAGAGTATTGAACGTCACATGAAAAGGTCTTGGCAGTTTGACCTTTGCTTTACCTTAAGATCATGAACCTTGGCCAACTTTGACCCTGTCCCACGCTGTTGTTAAGCCCCGGCTCCACTGCCAAACTCTACTCAACTCGACTAGCGTATCTCTTCCTGACACCATACCTCCAACAGTCTGGTCTTACAAAAAAAACCTACCATACCACGGAATAGGACTGGTTTTCCTACATATAGGGTATAGTAAAATGTATACACATCTTCTGCACACCCCCTAAGACCCTATCATCCAGTCGTATATCTGCATCAGCTCAACTTGTAAGACCCGACTGATCCGTAGTAGCAAAGAGCTACGAGCTACGACTCCAGTCGTAATCTTGGCTCCACACTGCACTGTAGGACAGAGCCCAACTCAACTAATTTCAACTAGATTGTCGATTGGGCAGTGGAGCCGAGCTTATATGTATGCCCAGACACAGCAGCATAGTTTGCGAATAGGCATCGCAGACCCCTCCCCCCCCCCGTTCTGTTGTGATGACAACCGTCCTGTCCTTCCCATGGCACTAATACAAACAACACGAATTTGGAAAATGTATTGTATAATGTGTAAGCATTATCTTGGGGCTCTAGATTGGGGGGGGGGGGGTGGGGGTCAAGATGTCGCGTGTCCCTGTTGTTAGTTTTTCTCAGTGTCGCGTGTCAAACCGACATGACAGGGAACTTTAAAATCGCTTGTTGAATTTGAGAAAAGGCTGTGTCGCGCTGTCGATTTTAGTGGTCAAGACCCATTATCTTGAAAGGAGCCATAATATAGTACTGTGGTCCTGCGGCATGCAGGCGGGAGGTCGGTGGGCGAGCAGCAGGGGTCTACTCCCCCCCCCTCCCCCACTCGGCAGTTCTTGGCGACCACACGTGGTCTAATCGTGCCATTTGCCAAACGTTGGCATGTCCTTACCCAAGCACCAACCTGGCACCTACCGAATGGCCAAAACAGGTGTTCTGAGATTTCCGTGAAAGTCCTTATGAATCTGTTTCAATGTAGTTCTTGGCATGAGAGGCCGCCAAATGCGTTGTATGAATATATATATGCAAATGCCTCTATTAACGAATAACTGTGCTACATATATAGGTGTAGACCCTTAAAATCGACAGGCTGACATGGCAATTTCTTAAATTTGACATGCGACATGGAAGGTTCTTAAAATCGACATGGAAATCCGACTTATAGTGACAGGAAACATGGCCATTTCTTAAATTCGACGTATGACATAGGGACCCCCATTTACACCCGTTATAGTCCAATGTGACCACACCTTATTAGTAACGCCAATTTGCCATACCGTGTAATGCCAAGAATATTGATTGCATCAAAGTAGCTCCCCACCTGGGCCTGTCCATTATGTCCTGCCCTGACGACCTGCTGGGGGGCCGCCGCCCGTATAGCACAGGCACCACACGTATACACAGACTGTCTGTTGTGGGCACAGCAATCGTCAAACTGGGTAGACATTTCAACATATAAACCTTTGCTAATTGTACTAAATCACTCTGAACTGTATGGATTATGTGACTACGTAGTGTAGACATTTTTCCTTTCAACATCTGCTACAATAGAACCATGTATAGGAGTATTAAGTGTATACTATATATATTTGCTGTGAAGCCTACTTGCATTCTGAGCTAATTCAGTTTGAAATATTTTTCAAATACATCTCAGCCAGTAAGACCTAAATCAAACTCAATATAAGATTCAATCAATTCTGAATTAGGTAATAATTGTGTTTAAAAATGCCAAAGGGAGTTTCCCGCCTTCCCTGCCCCTCTAGCCTTATCAGTGGTAACCATGGACTTGTTGTCACCAAAGAAAATGGCGGAGATAAGGCATTCTGCCTAGCCACGAGGGGGGCCTGAATACGGGAATGAGAGTGAGCTGGAGAGGCCGGTGCCACTGGTCTCAGAAAAGCGGCTGGCTGTTCTTCATAATGTGGCCGTCAGGGCAGAGCCATCCTCCATCATGCAGGGCTCTGTCCCTCCCTCCCGGTCTATCCAACTGACAGAGTGGTAGCGGCGCAGGAGCCTTGACTCGTGAAGATGGGCAGAGCGCGCGTTAGGGGTCATCTGAGGGTCAACCGGGGGACGCCTGAAGACAGGCACGAAAGGTAGGAGTAAAGAAGGAAACAGTTCACTGAATATGTAGTAAGCCAGGAAAGGGGATTAAGGGGAGGAGGTTTCAGGTGGAATACCATATGTCATTCCTGACTTGTATATATATATATATATATATATATATATATATATATATATATATATATATATCTTTAAGGTGTAGTTCTATATGTATGAGATGAATGAATAAATAATTAATTCTATAGAGACAATTAGCCCGACATTGACTGTCACTGAGCGCTGATAACCCTTTTTGGTCAAAAATGAAGGTCGCAGTCCTACTCTCCGCGACCTACCCTCCCTTACTGCCATTTTACCTCGTCATTATGCTATAACTGACCCCTCCACTTGTACCTCGCAGGTGCGATATAAACAGTGGATGACAGGTGGATGACCAGCGGTGTCCACTCCCTTTTCAGTTCGATTTTGACTTTTGTTATTATTATATTCAATTTTTGAATTGGTATTCAACATATCGTATTTTATATCAGTGCGCTGCTGAGAAATATGTTACTATTCTTTCAGATATAAAGGGGCATTTCAAAGTGTGTTTGAATTGTGTCTAAATCTTGAATAAACTGGTTGCTGCACACGGGGGTGTTTTTGACCTAGCCCTACTGTCTTCAATAGGCAATAGCAGACATCAAACACCCTCAGACTGCCCCCAGGTCGTTCTCTGATTGGAGTAGGTCCTGTTTGGTTTGTCCCATACCCGACACCTACTGACTGGGGCCCTGGGGTCAGGGAGCAGGAAGGCGGCCCCCTCACACACACCCCCAACTACAACATGGGAAGGTGTCGATATAAATGTTTTAAAAAATGCCTAGAAGTGGAGTGGGGAGTGCATGTACCCCTCGCCTGTCAGTCTCAGAGGGGCGGGCTGTACCCTAAAACAGCGGCCACCTACAGGGTATTAGGGCCCTAGGCCCTTAAAGTCGACATGGCAACGTGGCCGGTTTGGGGGCTTTAGTTATATGAGACAGGGGTTTTAAATGATAATGACATGGGACATGCCTATTTCTTCTATTGGACAGGGTGACCATACAAATACCTGAGATTCCCAAGTAATTTTGAAAGGAATACCCTCTATCATGACGTAGCAGGGTCAGAAATGAAAGCCCAGAAACTAGGGAATTCCCCAATTATATTTTCATTCCTTTACAATTCATTAATGCTTCAATATTTTAGAATATTTCCTCTTGAAGTATTTTGAGATTACCAAAGAGCAGTTAATTAAACAAAAAATAGGCGTTCAGAAATTTATGTGCAAGGAACCCTTTAATTCCAAGAGGGCTACATGCAGATTTCTTCATTTCGACATGTGACATTAGGACCCCAGTATTGCCCAACGAACAACAACATAATGCTGATGGTGATGTCCAAGCATGATATGACGTTTCAAGAGTAATGCCAAAGAATTGTGTCTCACTATGGTTCTATATTACCTATGCGCATTGATTTTTGAGCACCCTGCGGATCGTGCAGAAAGAGTAGGTTGGGAATGAACACCGTATAGAGTAGTACCAGTCACCGGTTTGCTAACGTATATCTATAGTGAAAAGAACAGGAAAAGGATAGTGGGAAGAAAAAGAATGTCTCAGTTCTATGTAGTCACGGTGCTTACACCTGTGCTTCCTGTTGGGTGCCATGGGGAGGACGCTATAGCAAGAAGCGACGTAACAGAACTGTTCTGCGACCATACCATTTTGGTCGGTATATAACCCACATAAAACTATGTAACAGTTACGTGATTTTAAGGGGATGTTATGACATCCCATAAAAAGAACAGTATAATAGCGTTCTATGAACATTAGGTTAGAACCCCCTTACAGTGTAACATCACAGTGACGTGCCAATCAGGTCTGGTTGAGACATAACTAAAACAGAACGTAACTGATACAAACTAATTATGTATGGTTTTGACCAAACCTAAAAAGAATGTAGTTATGACGTGTTGATTAGGTGACATAGAGACCTAACGGAAAAAGTACATAACTGATAAGTACTGACTGAGTGAAGTTGTAACCAAACCTAAAGAGACGTTCTTGTTACATGAGATTTCGACGTTGTAGCGACGTCTATTTGATGGCTCCCAGAAACGTCGCTGCGACCAAAATTGTGATGTCTTTGTGACATTCTAATTAGGTTAGGTCTTAACTATACCTTAACAGAACGTCAAAAGAATGTTGTGTTTAGGTTGGTCTGAACCATACCTAATGATTATGTCACAGTGATGTTCTTTTAAGGTAAGGTTTCAACCCTGCCTAATTGTGACATCACAGTGACGTTGTGCTTAGGTTCAGTCTTGACCTCACCTAATCACCATGTCTCAGTGACGTTCTGGTTAGGTTAAGTCACAACATAACTAAATCAGAACGCCACAAGTACCTTGTTTCCTAGTCTAGCCATAACCATTGATAGTACTGTTTTTCAACACTAGGGGACAGTGCAATACCATTTAAGTTGAGAAAAGGCTAAAGTTCAAGGTTTTGTGGTTCATATCACTATTTTTCAAATATGTTTAAATGCTTCTGAAACACTATTCTTTATGAAATATCAAACTATCTTCTAGAAACGTATTTATGGTTTAGTTTAATTGTTTTGGCTGAAATAAATGACCAGTACCATGAAAACACCTTTTTCAATCTTTCACAATGGGATACTGAGTGGGTCTGTCCCCTGGCCTGATATCTGACATTTGCCAGCTATAGAAAGGGCCTGGGTACACAAGTACTTACTTAAAAGGCCCCAAGTCACTGTGACCAAAGCTGGAAACCAAGATTTCTTGTCTTGGGAAAGTTACAGTATGATGTATAGTGTAATGATTGGTCATAGGTGGGTCACAAAATAACCTTAACAGAACCTGTCACAAAATAACATTATTGGAATATAATTTGGGTTACAATATGATTTTATAATCATGTCGCCAGTATGTTATGGTGCAACGTCGCAGCAATAATCATTCTTCCAAAGTTGCAATGTGACGTCGCAGAAACACGTACCAAGAACGTCATTTTGTGACGTCGCAGAAACACGTGATAAGAATGTCATTTTGCGACGTCACATTGGAAGTCTCAGAGATGTGATTGGGAGCCATCAAATCTATGTCTTTAGAACATCGAAATGCTACGTAACAAGAACCAAAAAATGACGTCACAATAACGTTATTATAGCGTCACATTCTTGCCTGGGTAAGGCCGACCTGGGTGGTGGACGGAGGTGGATGCTCCGTGCAGTTTATCGTACTTGTATCATGACAGGTCTAAAGGTGCTGCTTTCACCGCTATGACTGATATAAATGAATTATATTCATAAATATCAAAATGGGCAGGTCTTGTTTGTCCAATAGTTCCATGATATGTAAGGCAGGTCGTAGCCTAGGTGGGTAGGGCAGGGTACAGGGCTGCTGGGCTCTGGGGTTTTGTAATAACCTTAATCGAGGTGCATTCTGGGAAGTATGTAGACAACTAACAAGGCCTATTTATAGGAATTTTCAATAATTGTGGCATACATTGTGATTTATTTTGATGGAAAACTAGCTTTGAATATTTTTTCATTTCGTATCTATATGTATATAATATTTTTTAAGTTGTTTAGAAAATGTGTGGATTTCAGAAAGATTTAGCAAATATTTGTAAGTTTTCTACAGTTTTTCCAGAGTTTTTGTCTATAAAATCAGTCAAAATTAACCTGCAGGTGCCTAGAATACAGTTAATGAGCTATCCGTGGTAGGAAGAATTTTATGGACCCTGGGGTTAGTCCAAATGTCTAAGATTTTGTTTTAGGGATAGTCATTCTGCCTATAACTTAGTCAAGAAAGGGTTAGAAGGTTTGGACAAATAGGCACCCTCAAATATGCTAAGGTTTTTGCAAAAACTCTGAACATTTGACTAAGTTTCTAACCCATATTTTATTTTGCGTAAGGGTGTATAAGAGCATCGTGGACCTCAAGCACACCCAGAAAATGTTGATGAATCTTCTTAAACATTGGAAATAAGGTTGATTATTTACATGTATATATATATATTGCTTTTTGATAACTAGTGGAACAACATCATATTGAAATGAAAATTGAAAAAAAAAATCTGAAATCTTAGATTTGTGATCACAAATCTTTCACAAACCCGAACTTTGGAATGGCGAACATGATAAGGTTTGAGGCTATTGGAAGTTTTATGGTCATCATGGTTACACTGAATAACCATCTCTTTCTTGTACTTCAGAACGAGCTGGTGAGGTAGGGCCACATTGCCTGTCTAACCATTTTGTTTTACTTCAGAAACAGTCACTGAATATACAGCTACATTGACTGATCCCCTGTATGTGTTGTCCTTCAGAACCAGCTGGTGAAGTACGGCTACATGAAGCCAGGGCTAGGGCTCGGGGCGAAGGACGCACCGTCAGCGAAAGGTGCCAACATCACTGAACCCCTGAGACACTTCCAGAGGTTCTTCGGCCTCAATGAAACAGGTGGGGAAATGCACTAGATGTATTATTTGAATTAGTTTTTAAGAATAAGGTGAGAAGTGTCTTATAGAGAGTATGGGGCCCTTCAATTTAGTATGCATGCACATTTTCAAAAATCTCAGACCTCACCTCTTCCCTTTGATGGGTACATACTTAATGGAAGGCGCCTATGAGAAATCTGTCTGGCAAATTGACCAAAAGATCCTCATCGAGGGATTTCGGTCAGAAGTAATCGAAATCCTCAAATACAATCTTGAACTTGTCTTTCTTTCTACTTGATACTTAATTACAAATAAATGTGATAAAAATGTACAAATCTGATGGAAATGGCAATAGTCAATAAATGTTTCACAAGCCTATAGTTAACCACATACAGCTCAACCAGAGGTCAACAATATTTGTGCTTTTTCTGATCATAAAACTTGAATATACATACATTCTTAAAAAGTTGAATAGATTGATTTGTTTTGGGTGGCTGGGGCTAATTTCTTGGTTGCCTATTGCAGGCATCCTTGACAATGCCACGTTGTCCCTGATGTCCACTCCCCGGTGTGGGGCCCCTGACATCATGGACCCCACTGACAGAGAACGACTCAGGAGGTACGTGCTTGTAGGTAAGTTGCCCAATTGGCGTGAATCAGGAGGAACCTGGTTATCCTTCATCCACATCACATAGTATATGAAATAATGTTGTAATCGTTTATTAATTTTCTGGGATGGACTTCTCGAAAATTACAACATTCTCCAGACAACTAACAGAATTCTAACAGTTTATCATTTCCCGATTTAGATAAAGATGAATGTTACCGTTGTTTGTAAAAAGTCAAATGACAAAATGGTTGAAAATCAATGATTACATTCTGGTGATTTTAGAAAATTATAATTTCTTAGTGTATAAATGCAGGAATGAAAATAAATTACCCATTTACATAAAAAAAATCTAATATTATTTATTGCATTTTTGATTGAAATATGCAAAACTAAGTTTGTAAAAGAAGCCTAATTTCATAAAAGTAATGCTCATAAAATGTACTAGATGTTAAGAATGTTCTGAATTTATATAATGGGCATCATACTGTTCCTCCCATAGTCCTATGCCCTTGCACTTTCTATTTTCACTGGTCAGCAGTGATTAATAGCACCACAGGGCAACAAGTTAAGCTATCCAGGAACTTAGCTTCAGAACACTTTTTATATTTTATGAGGAGAATGATACACTGTTAAAAAAAACTGAACTTTAACAGTTATATACCGTAAACCTCAACAGTATAATACCATATTTTATTTTAAGGTTATCTACCATAATATCATTGCAATTTACAGTATATAACTGTATTTATTACTGAAATAAGCCTCACAGTAATATACCATATTTGGGAATAGTATACTGTATGGAAAATGAAAATGGACACTTTGGGATTAGATCCCACATTCTCCACATTCAAGGTAGAAGCCTAACCAACTAAGACTGCATGAGGTGTACACTGTCATAGTCAGCACCAATGAGTAGGATCAGTACTACTATACAGGTGTTCAACATTAGACAGACATTAAGTCATTACTTTCATTCCCCTACTTATTCAGTTAAGTAGCAAAGCTGGGCTCTGTCTACCTACAGGCCTCCATAGCTCAGTGGTAGATCACAGGCTTCATATGTGAGAGATCCCGGGTTCGAACCTCGGCTAGTCATGTTATCACAGTACACTATGCAGTAATGGTACTATCAGTAGTAATGGTTTGTATTTTTGGCCATGATTAGTAAAATATCTTTTTCATACATTTAGGAATTTGGAACTTTGTGATTAAAAATGTTAAATTTTTAGGTTTTTATAGTGTTATTAAGATAATCACCTCATTGGCCTGCTACTTTTGGTATGGCCAACCAACCAGATCACCCTAAAACAATTACAAGATGTTTTAAAACACCTTTTCAGTAGGATTAACATGTAGACACCTTTTTAGTACAAGAACTCAGCTATAGCCCTGTAGGTTTTACCTCCAACAATTAAACAACCCATGCAAGGCTAAACCAAGAGAAAAAGGATGCACTTGGTTATTGGCTAAATTATCCTGTAGTGTGATGGAAAATAAAACTTTCAATGCTGCTAAAATTACATCCAGTGTAAACTGTATAGCATTTTACCATATTATGCATTACTGTATGTTATCGTTTAACTTAAATGGTTTCAATCCGTAAGAATGAAAGTCCACTGCATATATTATGGTATATTACTGTTAAACTTAAACGGTGTTCACCTGTAAAAAATACGGTCACACAGAATTACAGTCACCCGTTAAATTTACGGTAAACGTTCGGCAACATAGTTGCCATACTTTACCGTAAATTTGACGGGATTTTTTTAACAGTGTAGCCTACATCCCAATGCTTAGTGCTTTCATGCAGAAGTGTTTTCTACTATAGAAATTTGGTATAATTGTTTATTTGTGGAGTTATATAAATAACAACAGAACAATCCATTGTCCAAAGCCTAAGGTGCCTAAAGATGTGTGTAGACCTTGTGCAAACATGGTCACATGATCACTTTTGTGTTACCCCCATGTGCTTTCCATGACTATGTGGCCATTGGATAACTCTCGAATATATTAGTTCTAACTATTAGAAATTGTTTATTATAATGCCACATGACTGTTTTAGATATATTCAGCATAAAATGTTTTCTAGACATTTTAGAAATGTGCAATATGATTATTCTAAATTGATCACCAATATGGCAGACTGCCCCATTCAAGTAAATGTGACATCATCCATACAACGTGTGTGGTTGTCATTCATTCATTCAAACTAAAGACTCTGCCTCTATTTTCAGCCAGATGGAGAATCAGAAACTTACGTTACAGAGTGGGAAGTACGAGTAAACTGTCTAAGAGCGTTGTGGAACGAGTAGTTGCCAGAGCTTTTAAGGTATGTTCAGCTCCCATTTCTACCTTTGATATGGCTTGTTCTCTTTCTCAGTCCAACTAAGACAATGTTCAGTACTTCAACTCATCATACAACGTGTGTGACCAGATACTCAGAATATGTTACTCGTTTTCAGACTTGGAGTGATGTAAGCTCCCTGACCTTCACCAAGGTCACTAGTCAACCCATCATAGACATTTCTTTTCACCGCGGCGAGCATGGCGACAGGGAACCATTTGATGGCATCGGGGGAGTTCTCGCACATGCATACTTCCCTCAAGCTGGCGGTGATACGCACTTGGATGAAGATGAACCCTGGTCTGACGAGTCATACAGAGGTTAGTTCTGTTGTTCATACCAAGGTTAGCACTTTACAGCCATCAGAAAGGTCACACTCAGATTAAGGTCTTATTGTTCATACCAAGTTTAGCACTTTACAGCCAACAGAAGGGTCACACTCAGATTAAGGTCTTATTGTTCATACCAAGTTTAGCACTTTACAGCAAACAGAAGGGTCACACTCAGATTAAGGTCTTATTGTTCATACCAAGTTTAGCACCATACAGCCAACAGAAGGGTCACACTCAGATTAAGGTCTTATTGTTCATACCAAGTTTAGCACTTTACAGCCAACAGAAGGGTCACACTCAGATTAAGGTCTTATTGTTCATACCAAGTTTAGCACTTTACAGCCAACAGAAGGGTCACACTCAGATTAAGGACCTATTGCTCATACCAAGGTTAACACTTTACACCCAACAGAAGGGTCACACTCCGATTAAGGTTCTATAAGTGATACCAAGGTTAACACTTTACAGCAAACAGAAGGGTCACATTTATATAGGTCATACTTTCATCACCAGTCTACAGCAGACAGAAAGGTCATTCTGAGATTCTTTGATGAGTGTCATACAGGCACTCAAACTGCTAAGGTTAGTGATTTACAGTGGGCAGGATGTTGTGATATACATTGGGACCTTCCTCAGGTCAACATACCCTGAAAACCAGGGGTATACCTGGAGTTTATTACTAAATAAAAGTCGTAAAAAACGCAATTCCCAGATTATCTATTTCAGTGTCTAAGTATACCCAGCCAAGGTGCAACTTAACACTCGCGTTATGTAACCATATCATTTTTTTAAGTCTGTTACTTACTAAGATGTCACATAATTGTTACATTATTGTTCTAAGGGGCTGAGACCTAACCAAGATAGAATGTTATCATAATGTTCTAGTGAGGTTAAGTCAAGATCAAATTAAAACAAAACATCATCATGACATTCTGATTAGGTGAGGTCTAGAACTCACTTAAACAAAACATTGTTGTGACCTCCTGACCAGGTGAGGTCCCAACCTCACCTAAACAGAAAGTTATTGTGATGTTCTGATTATGGCAGGTCTGTACTTAACTTAAACAGAACATTGCCTTGACCATCTTATTACGTTAGGTGTCAACATAACCTAAACAGAATGTTATTGTTACATCCGCATTGTGTAACTGAGACCTTACTAAAACAGATTGTTATAATAACATTATTTTTACATGAAAGAACATAAGAAGAATTCTACATTTAAGTTACAGTGCAACATCACAATGTTAAGTTCTAAAGATGTTTTTGGGTGCCATCAAAATAATGTAACAAGAACCAAAGCAGAACTAAGTAGAACTAAACAGAATGTTGCCGAAACATTATAATAACATCGCATTCTTTCTTGAGTGTACTCAGTTCAGTGCTGGCCAATTCAGGAACTCTTTAATGTATGGTCATATTCAGGTTCCGGGTCATGGTTGCTTTCCAAAATGGCCTATTTCATTCAGATCACTGCCTCAGAGAAAAATCACACTCAATTAGACCAATTCCTAACAGAGCCCTAACAGATAGTATCTAAATTTCACAGAAAGGTCATACTGGGATTGGTGAATGAAAGATCACAACTAATCACAAATGTATGGTGGGAAGGACATTTGACCGAATCATAAACTCATACTACTTGTTGACTTTATTTCCTATTTTTGTCTGCAGGAGTTAATTTCTTTCAGATCATCGCCCATGAATTAGGCCATTCACTGGGTCTCGCCCATAGTGACGTCCAAGATGCGCTGATGTTTCCGTACTACCGAGGGTACCAGCCCAACTTCAGGCTACATAGAGATGACATCGCAGGCATCCAGGCATTGTATGGTGAGATAATGACATGAATTATAATAAAAAAATGTGTATCTCATAGACAGAAAACATAATTCATCATTTAAAGCCAAACAATTTGTGTAGATACACACAGGACAAAACCGTTGCCCACCAGATGGAGACTCACTACAACGATTGAGAAACACATCCTCACACAGCCTTTTCTTTCAAATTCACACCTCTTGTTAAAATCTACCCTTTATTCATTGAAGCTTAAAAGCTGTTAAGAGCCTCACCACAACAAAATGTAATGTAAATGCACTCGTTTTGCAGGAGCAAATACAAATCCAGCGACTCCAGCACCACCACCAGGGCCGCAGCCAACCCAGACCCCTCGGCCACCCCAGCCACCCGTCACCCAACGCCCGCCCACATTCCAGCCACCCGTGCCCCCCAACTGCGCGGGGCGTGGACAGTTCGATACCATTTTCAGTATCGGAGGTTCTACATACGCCATTGAAGGTACTTGTATCTCTGTCATGGGGATGTATTAACGCAATCCTGCTATTGTCAAGAGTAGTTGAGTGGGTTTTTATTCTCAATAACCAAGTTTGTGACTTTCCAAGGTCTTTGGCTATCCAATGAACTTGATTGGCAGTATGGAAACCTTTCTTTCTTTTTTTGACATCTCATAATAATTGCAATGTATGAATCAATGACTCTTTGACTACCATGAATCATCCCACTCCCTGGTGTCATAACACACAGATATAAATATCAGGATATCTCAAGGGAAGATGGTTACATGTAATGTGCCTAAAAGGTATTGGCAATGTCATGTACACCATGGATCCAACTAAATGTGTTAATTGTCTGTTGTATTCTTTGTTGTAGCAACATCACTGATTCATGTTTCAACCCTGAATATAGCATTGTGTTAACTTAGCAATAGGTACAATATGTAAAGGTCCTTACTTTGGTTCCATCTGACTGAGTGTGTCGCTCTGCCGTCAGGTACGCTGGTGTACCAGTTAACCAACCAGGGGGTGGAGGTAGGCTTCCCACGACCCCTCAGCTCAGTGTTACCCGGTACTCAGGGGCTACGCCAGGTGTACGCCGCCCTCGTCATCTCCGAGGCCAACCAGGAGATGCTCTACCTGTTCGAGGTAGAACTTTCTGCTTCATAAGCCTCTCTCTTATCTGTTATTACCGTACGGCTTGTCCAGTGTCCTTATAATGAGTCATCCATATCTAGATCTGTTTTGTCATTCTGGTCTGTGATAGTATCACGTTAAGAGGTATAACTCCTACAAGACTATTTCAAGAAAACATCCATAGAGAACTATTTTATTGGTATCTACTTCAATCAAATTTGAAATATGTTACTCACATGGCTGTTTATAATTTCTGCTGTTGACTTAACTTTATGATAATAAATAAATACGAACCATCATGATTAAGTTTCATGATAATGAACAAATACGAACCATTACAATTAAGTTTCAAGATAAAGAACAAATATGACCATATATATATATATATAATATATATATTTCACCTACATGTATATATTTATTTGCCTATGAAAGATTGATAAGTTTTACCACCTGTCATTGTGAAATGTTTTAGAATTACTAAATAAAGTGAATAGTATCAATGTATCGAAAACACTTCTTTAAAAAGGGGGTATTTGTAATGTTTTAAACCCAAGTCTGCTGTGCTCGTAGGGTTTGTACGTATGGAAGTTCTCCCAGAGCCTGCAGCCCATGGGCCGGCAACTGATCAGCGAGGTCTTTCCCGGCCTGCCTGTACCCATTGACGCCGTCTTCTACTCCACCTACTACAGGGCCGTCTACTTCTTTAAAGGTACAGCATCTGGAGGGGGCTGGGGTAGATATAAAACAGATATTTTACTTTGAAGGTACCACATTATAGTGGGGATTAATCAAAGATGTGATGTCGGAAGAGGGGGGAACTAACCACATCGGCTAGGTTACTGATATATCATGTAAAGGAGTATAAATAGTGTGTTACTTATTAACCTATCGAAGATCAGCCAGGTATTGTATTCTTCGACAAACAAGTAGTGCTAAAGGTGCTGTTGACTTAAGTCTCTTTATAGCAAATAAATCTCAAACTATAATGCCCAGAAACTCAGTTTTCCTTTGATACCTAATCCTCTTCCTTCCATATAATCATTTACCTCTTCTTCCAGACAACTTCTACTATCGCAGTAACCCCCGCATTCACTCCGGGTACTACCCGATAGACACTAACTATCCAAAGGCAATCACCATCTGGAAGTTCGGGCGGCGGCTGGATGCCCTGTTTAGGTGGGCGGGCAACAACAAAGTCTACTTCTTTGTGGGCAACCAGTACTACCGCTACAGTGAAGTCCGACTACATGTAAGTACGAATGAGGGTATGTGGGATAATAGAGGCAACCAGTACTACTGCTACAGCGAGGTCCAACTACATGTAAGTAGAAATAAGGGGGTGTGGGATGTTAGAGTCAACCAGTACTACCGCTATAACGACGTCCGACTACATGTAAGTATGAATGAGGGTGTGTGGGATAATAGAGGCAACCAGTACTACTGCTACAGCGAGGTCCAACTACATGTAAGTAGAAATAAGGGGGTGTGGGATGTTAGAGTCAACCAGTACTACCGCTATAACGACGTCCGACTACATGTAAGTATGAATGAGGGTGTGTGGGATGTTAGAGGCAACCAGTACTACCACTACAGTGAAGTTCAACTACATGTAAGTACGAATGAGGGTGTGTGGGATGTTAGAGGCAACCAGTACTACCGCTATAGCAATGTCCAACTACATGTAAGTAGAAATAAGGGGGTGTGGGATGTTAGAGTCAACCAGTACTACCGCTATAACGACGTCCGACTACATGTAAGTATGAATGAGGGTGTGTGGGATGTTAGAGGCAACTAGTACTACCGCTACAGTGAAGTCCAACTACATGTAAGTATAAATGAGGGTGTGTGGGATGTTAGAGGCAACCAGTATTACCGCTACAGCGAGGTCCAACTACATGTAAGTACGAATGAGGGTGTGTGGGATGTTAGAGGCAACCAGTACTACCGCTATAGCAATGTCCAACTACATGTAAGTACGAATGATTGTGTGTAGGATGTTAGAGGCAACCAGTACTACCGCTATAGCGAGGTTCGACTACATGTAAGTACGAATGAGGGTGTGTGGGATGTTAGAGGCAACCAGTACTACCGCTATAGCGAGGTCCAACTACATGTAAGTACGAATGATTGTGTGTAGGATGTTAGAGGCAACCAGTACTACCGCTATAGCGAGGTCCGACTACATGTAAGTACGAATGAGGGTGTGTGGGATGTTAGAGGCAACCAGTACTACTGCTACAGCGAGGTCCAACTACATGTTAGTACCAATGAGGGTGTGTGGGATGTTAGAGGCAACCAGTACTATCGCTACAGTGAAGTCCAACTACATGTAAGTAGAAATGAGGGTGTGTGGGATGTTAGAGTCAACCAGTACTACTCCTACAGTGAAGTCCAACTACATGTAAGTAGAAATGAGGGTGTGTGGGATCTTAGAGGCAACCAGTACTACCGCTACAGCCAGGTCCAACTACATGTAAGTATGAATGAGGGTGTGTGGGATGTTAGAGTCAACCAGTACTACTCCTACAGCGAGGTCCAACTACATGTAAGTAGAAATGAGGGTGTGTGGGATCTTAGAGGCAACCAGTACTACTCCTACAGTGAAGTCCAACTACATGTAAGTATGAATGAGGGTGTGTGGGATGTTAGAGTCAACCAGTACTACTCCTACAGTGAAGTCCAACTACATGTAAGTAGAAATAAGGGGGTGTGGGATGTTAGAGTCAACCAGTACTACTCCTACAGTGAAGTCCAACTACATGTAAGTATGAATGAGGGTGTGTGGGATAATAGAGGCAACCAGTACTACTGCTACAGCTAGGTCTGACATGTAAGTAGAAATGAGGGTGTGTGGGATCTTAGAGGCAACCAGTACTACTCCTACAGCGAAGTCCGACTACATGTAAGTACGAGTGAGGGTGCATGGGATGTCAGGGGCAACCAGTGCTTCGCATTACAGCAAGGTCCAGTTATGTTTTGCATATCCAACTTGGACCTTGGTGAACACAATCTCTTGTCACCTCACTTTGAAACATATTGGCGATTGCATAGATCCTTAATTACCTTATCAATATCAACTCTTATGTAGACCCGATCTCTCGCAAATTATATTATTTGCCTAAGGAGGACAGGTCTTTGATTATATAATATGCATTTCTTACATGAATATGAATTGTCGTTGTCTCTAAATATCACCTCCTCACGTTGATAACATGATTACTATTGTAATAAGGCCCAAATATTTGGCAGTTCGTGGTATTTGTTCTTTGTGTTACATTGTTGCTTTGGTTTGGACGCGGCATTCTAACATTAATCCTACGGTGTCACTGCGTCCATTTGAAATTTGAAACCCATACAGCATATATATGCTATACATGTATGATGACCATTGTTATAAGTCTAAACCACTATGGTCTTATTCCCCTTTCAAATTGAAGCGTCCATTTCACCGTGTCGATTGTGAGGGCCTAACATAAAGTGATGTCTGTTGTATATCACTACCTGTTCTACCCCTGGCAGGTGGAGAGTTCGCGTGTGCCGTACCCGCGCGACGTGCGCACCTGGTGGCTGGGGTGTAGCGCCAACTCCGTCATGGCACAGGCCCGCCACGAGACGAACGACACGGCCGACGACATCCAGGTACTGCACGAACCGACGGACGGCAACCACACGGACAACGACACACCCAAGGAGGGCAGCCCGAGGGGGGCCGACATGGCTGAGGGCATCCTGTGGGAGGAGCGGGGCGAGCAGGGGGCAGGGGGTCCCCCCGGGCCCCACATCTCGGCCGCCGCCCGCCACTCCTGGGGACTGGCCCTAGCCTTACCTTGTCTGGTCTGGGTCAAATTCAGTTTAGTATTATCATAGATAAGGATATAATTCATCCCCTCCGTTGACTGATAAACATAATAATTATATTGTGCTCATTACTTCTTGCAATGCAGGAAATGCAATACACGTATAGTAGAAAACATGGTATGCAATTTTTATGGGACACTCAGTCTCATGTGAAGGGTCCTAAGCCTATTTACCTTTTCATTTCTGTGGTGCCCTACTGGCGTGAAAAAAGATGTATACAGCAACCTTCACAAGAAAACTCTCTGTGATTATCTAAACCTTTAACTTTATACAGGGTCTTATTGTTTGTAGTCTGACTATCTCGTATGTGTACTTGTATGTGAAATTGGGCCTATTGAGTAAACTCACACTCTATCCCAGGTGGAAGTAGTAAAGGAGGGTGCCAATTTGAAATTGCTTGAGTATTTAACAATTATGGTGTTCTGAAACATTTACCTTGGCCGGAGACTCTGAATTGTTTTCAGACTCACCGTTTAGGAACATATGATTCCCTTTGATAGATCTCTCTTATATTAAAGATTAATCTTCCCATGAATTCTGAAAGATGGGGATGTTCCTTTCTAAGCTTTGTGATACTTGTGATGTTAAGTGTGATTTGTACTGATGTTGTACAAACTGATGTAACAAATGATTCAAGCTTATTTCAGGGACATCTTGGGAAAAACAGACTTAGTAATTGTGATGTTGTTAGTCTTGAAGTAGAGTATTATGTATGTATAATATCGCTATGTTACGTTGCACGACGTATATCTGATTCTGTATTCACCCCACTTGTACTAAAATACCTATAGTGAAAACCTTAAAGCCTCATACCCACTAGGCAATTTGACCATCGCTCAATGACAGCACAGCAGTCAAAGTCACCACAAAATCGCTGGACAATCACAATCTTTGGGCGATTCCCCATGGGTATGGGGTGAGTTCGCGGCAACAGCTTACAGGATCGCCGGTAAATTTGGCGGTAAAATTGGCGGTAGAATATAAAAAAGGCTTGATATTACTGTCGCCCGTTGACGACGATTCACCCAGTCGCCCATCACCAGGCGACGGTATAATTGCCTTAAGGGTATGGGGCTTAAGGCTCATTGGTCGTGGCTGTTATGGTGCTTGCGATCTGTTGCGACAATTGTTGTTTGCAATTCTGGTACAAACGATCATGCAAGTGACCAGATAAAAAATGTTGGATCAAATCATTTGAATTCCAGCCAACTGCAGGGGATCAGTACTTGAAAAAATTATTGTTTGCAATTGGTATGGACCTCTCTTCTCAGTGTGACTGCCATTTGTGCGATTTCGGCTGCATACAATAACTTTATCAGCCCAAAGATAATCATCTTCTGTAAACCGTCAATTTTCCGTTGCCCCAAAGGACACAATCATCGGCCACAGCGAATGAGCCTTGACCTTTGCTGCAGTATGTCTGTGGTGGACGTCCCAGCTGAGACAGCTGCCTCCTGAATCAAGACTCAGGGGGGTACAAGTGAGTAAAACTCTACTCTCTCTGGTGAGAGGTAGGTCACAGGACAGCCGTTTGGGATGGGTTTACGAAAAGAAGGAAGGGAAACGATGTAAATGTAATAGACCTGTGTGTAAGAGGATTGCAGTGTTCAGACATGAAACTATTACCTTATAGTCAAACAGATGCACCTCTCGTAAATGTGAAGTGGAGTAATATTACACTTGTTGAATGTAAATTATGCATAATGTTTAAGTAACTGTACCTTGCAGTTATGAGTGCCAAGGACAATTGGTCTATAAGCAGAATTATCTGACCTATTGTAATTGGAAATAGTCTAAATATGTTGGTTACTTATCAAGCATCAAAGTAAATAGAACACATGTTAGTTTATGATGTAAGGCTAATACTAAATGTTCAAAAAGCTAAATGCTAAATGTTTATGATACTCCATCGATTATATTTTGTTCATAATGTTTGCGACATGATTTCAAATGGATTCATTAAGCTTTATAAAGTTAAAAATATTGGTCTAATGTGCAATGTAGGTCTATCAAGATTAGATTGGCACTAAAGCTTTTACCTTGGTAACCGATGTCAACATTATGTGATGTGTAAAATATTGCATTATATTGTTGTGGTAACACATGTGTCATTGAAGACTGTATCAAATTGTTGTCAAAAACCCGCTGTAGTTGGTGAATAGGGGCTTTCAGGGCAGTGTATACAGTGGTAGGGCCTGACAGAGTCTGCTGTAGAGAACCGTGGGCTGCTCCTGCTCCTACCGCTCCCTGAAGCACAGACGTGCTGGCATGTCTGAACACACGGCTCTCAAGGACCCTGTGCTGCACACGCTTCCCTATACCTAAAACCTAAGTATGCAGAAGTCACCGAGGGGATTGAATTGTTGGAGGTTCATAAAATTGTACATGTACTTGTCTCTGTACATTCATGTGCAGATCAGTATTTTAAATTGTTTTATATTTTGCATTAGGACTGCAAGGCTTTATTCCTTATTATTATAATCCAACCCATACTTAAGTCTGATGACATTTTGAGGTATGTGTCCCATTAGAGTGTGCATGTATACTTTGACTTTTTAAATGTTGTCCCTTCATTTATTTCTTAAGATGGCAGATTTCCTCTCCTTTTCCATTTGATTTCAGCGGTCATCTATTCCTAATATGATACTTTATAGAAATGTTGCTTTGTAAAATGAAGAAATGTAATTCCCTTGCTGGGGGCACAGGTGATATCTCTCATACTTTAGCTTATCTGTTATAATCATGTGTGTATCACATATCATTAAGAAGATTAGCACTTGTATTATCTTATGACGTAACGCATGGATAAGCACAATGATATATTACTTTTTCGGTTGGCAAAAGTCACGAAGTGACTTGAACCTTTTAAACATCCATTGATGTTTTGATATAAATGTTTGAATGTGAAATTGATGATATTGAGCACTGGCGGTGGATGTTTGATACGATCTCTATATCTTATTTCCTTAAATGTTGAGGAATTCTTTATTTTCTGTTGAGACCAAGTTGATTCTCAGTAAGTCCTTATGGCTGGCCTATAGATGAACCAATCCACCCCACACATGGGGACCCCCAGCCAGCCCCCCAACAGCACACCCTACACAGTAATGGGGATGGACATTGCAAATGGCTGACACTGGTTCTAGTGGAACTTTCCAACCCCTTTCACAAGGTGGCACATGGCTGGTCGTCAGAGTGAAAGACCGGTCATGTCAGAGAGGGTCTGTGGGGAGGTGGGTTGAACAATGCTGGACCAGATTAATGTGTCCTACTGATAGTCAAATGATGTCAATTATTAGCAAATTCCGAGAAGAACCTTGAAGTTGATATGTTTAGTTGTTTATTCTAGTTGGTCCCTGTAAATATCGTGATAAGTATAGTGAGTGTATATACAAATCATACGACTCCTTCATGTACAGATTATAAGTATTCCTCTATGTCTTTTCTGTAGCTCACATCTAAAAATAAAAATCATTTTTGAGAATCGCAGAGTTGTGTTTACCTGTGACTAGGATATTATCTACCCTCAGAGGACATTTTTGTACATGACAACATTCACCGTATAGTAATAAAAACATTTATCATTATTCCTATTGGGGGAATAATGCAACAATACGGGCCATCTACTGACAATTCAAGAACTCTTGTACCTATATAAATATATGTAAATATATAAACTCTCAGTCATTGACAGAAACAAGGAACAGTTAAATATTTGGCCTGGAGCCTCCATAAGAGTCCACCCTTCTTTTTTTGTAAAGGCCATATATCACTATGATGATTGAAACGAAATTAACTCCGAACAAGTCAGCAGCATGTGTCTGTCCAGCTGTACACAAACAATATGAGTGTAGGTTATATAGCCTTATACCTACGTATGCACACCCCAGTTGGCAGCACCTCCTTACTTGTTTTCAATCATTCATAATGATCAACATAAACAGTTCCTATTTATATTTAGACATATATAAATCAAACAAACTTAAGAATTGGCATGATGAACTATTTTCGATTTACTAGTTCTAGATATGACGCCAACTATTTTTATTTGACAATAGGCACTGTTTTGAACTGGATCATCTAAACTGAATCACTGGGGAGGCTAGAGATACTTCTAGAACATGTCTATTTATGGGACACGAAAAGAGAGTGTCTTAATAAACCTTTATTAATGTGTATAGGAGAAATACGCAGTCAAACAAACAGTTGCAAACAGTTGCAAACAAACAGTTGCATTAGATAATTCATTATAAAGTTAGTAACTGGCGACACATTTAAGCAAACAAACATAATATGTTTGTTTGCTTAATTGTGTTACCAGTAACCATATATAAATATATATATATATATATATTGTATATGCAAAGATTAAGAAATTTAACCTTTGTCTTTCAATGTGGCTAATGCTCTACCTTTTGTCAGCATAAACTCATTTTATACATCATCATAAATTGCAAAGTAAATTCTCTGCAAGGTTGCACTGAGGTCAAAATAAACCTCAAGAAGGGTCGCACTCAGATTAAGGCTCTAAAGGTTGTACCGAGGTTAGCACTTTACTGCCAACAGAAGGGTCACATTTAGATCAGTAACATTTAGAACCAGGGGTATGCCTGGAGTTTTTTTTTTTACTGAATAACGTTTTTAAAAAATGCAATTCCCAGATTATGTATTTCATTATCATAAGCAGTTTTATACTCAAGTCAGCACTTTACAGAAGGGTTATAATTAGCTCGTTACTTTAGCACAGGGTTTCCCAGGCAAGAAGTGACATAAGAAGAATTCCACAATCAAGTTACAGTGCAACATCACAATGTTAGGCTCTAAAGACGTTTTGGTTGCCATCAAAATAACAAAACAAGAAACAAAGCAGAACCAAAGTAGAACTGAAAAGAATGTTGCTGCAACATTATGATAACATCACATTCTTTCTTGTGTGTACTCAGTTCAGTGCTGGTCAATTCAGAAACTCTTCAAAGTATGGTCATACTCAGGTCCCAGGTCATGGTTGCTTTGCAAAATGGCCTATCCCAGGTCACTGCCTCAGAGAAACCCAACTTCAAGCTACATGCTGATGACATTGCAGGCTTTCAGAGATTGTATGGTGAGATAATGACATGAAATATAGTCACAAAATGTGTATCTGATAGACAGAAAACATATTTCATCATTTGAAGTCAAAAACATCTGGGTAGATACACACAGGACAAAACTGAGTAGCACACTGTTGTCCACCAGTCGGAAACTTACTACAATCAGTGAGAAACACATACTCACACAGCACTTCCTTACAAATTCACCTCTTCCACCTTTTATTCATTGATGCCTTAAAGCTGTCAAGAGCCTCACTCTAACCAGAATATAATGAAAAATACATTTGTCTTACAGGGGCAAATACAAATCCAGTGCCTCCATCACCATCACCATCACCAGAGCCAACACAGACCCCTCAGCCACCTCAGCCACTTCAGCCACCCCAGCCACCTGTCACCCAACGCCCCCCAACATTCCAGCCTCCCACCCAGCCCCCCCCCCCCCCCAACTGCACAGGGCATGGGCAGTTCAATACCACCTGCTCTGCGATTTTGGGGCTACTTGACATAAATAGTGAATGTAGAACAAGGCTCAGGCTTTCTAAAAATGTAAACAGTTCTTAAATATTCTGAGTAGAAGCTGAGCTGTCAGCTTCTGAACATGAGATGGTCAGACACCTGAAATCCATTAAAATTGTGATATATATGGTATTGACAGAATTACCAATAGTTAAATATAGAGTAAAATATGAACTCCATTAATTATGATGCAAATAAAATACTCTCAATTTCTTTCTTATGAAGATAGCTACAACCTATTTGTATAATGTAGCTTTATTTTCAGGTGTTACTAATTTTAGAATAAATGTCGCATGACCTGGTTTCCATGGAAACCAAATGCTTCATCATAGCAGTAATTCTATGTTTTGACGTTTGATAAACATTCCGGTTACCATGGCAACAACATGTAAAATGTTAGAAAATTTTAAAGTTTCAAATTAAACTACACAAAAATAGATTTTTAGTCAAATTTTGGCTTATTTTATCATTTTTGACCCATTTTCTGTCTAAATATTGGACATAAACCAATCAAAGTGGATGTTATTAGGCCCCTAATTCGCAGTATCAGAGGTTCTACATACGCCATTGAGGGTACTTATGTCGGTGTCACGGGGATGTGATAATGCAATCCTGCAATTCCCAAGTGTGATTGAGTGGGTTTTTATTCTCAACAACCAAGTTTGTGACTTTCCAAGGTCTTTATCAATCCAATGAGCTTGATTGGCAGTATAGGAGCTTATCTTTTATTTTTTGACATCAGTCGTTGGGTGAGTAACATAAGGTTGTATTTTTTATATATATATATATAATTATTTTATTTATACTGACAAAAGTTAGCGCAAGCGCTAGTTTACATCTTCTGCCAGTGTCATAAAGGTAGTTCTATATCCATCAATCATGTAAATAATGTACATTAGAGCAACATCCTTAAAATCTTTGTCATTACCGTATCAGTGAATTTGAACACAAAATTTGCTGTTGTTTTGAATAGTTACAATGGATCTATAAGTGGACATGCAGTAATATCCAAGCAGCGGACATAGCAGTTATATCAACAGAATATTAAAAACAGAACAGATCAGGAATCATCAGTACAGCATTACATCTTGCATAATAGTTATTTTCCTGTTTTCTTTAAAGAGCTTATAATTAACAATATTACGAACATCGGCATGTAACCTATTCCAAGAAGTTGCACCTCTATAAATTGGCGATTTTTTATATTTTTCCAGTTTAGGGAAACTGGCTTCAAAAATTGTAGCCGCATGTCTACGCGTTTGAATTGGCCTAGTAATAACATACATCATATTTGTTAGTTGCAAATACATATACTTCACCAGTGAGCAGTCAGATCTTATAAAATTATTAGCACATTTCGATTCAGCATGTAACAGTTGAGTATTGTAACATTGATTTTGTAATAAACAGATTCTTAATGCTCTATTTTGCAGTCGTTGTAATTTTTCCAGCTTAGTACATGAGCCACCCATAAAAATAATATTACCATAATCCATGATCGGGGCAATCATGGTTTTGAATATAGTTAGGGAAGCATTCTTATTTAGTAACCATTGAAGTTTAGACAGTAGGAATATCTTATGGCTCACCATTTTTATACAATAATCAATATGATTGTTAAAGGATAGGTGCGAGTTAATGAAGATACCTAGATATTTATAACATGATTCCCTTTTAATCTGCTCCTCACCAATTTTCAGAAG
Source organism: Lepidonotus clava (assembly GCA_936440205.1). Classification (NCBI taxonomy): domain Eukaryota; kingdom Metazoa; phylum Annelida; class Polychaeta; order Phyllodocida; family Polynoidae; genus Lepidonotus; species Lepidonotus clava. The sequence goes on along the minus strand of OW387148.1, from coordinate 36,460,628 downwards.
TAAATTATCAGTGTTTTTTAGTCGACCCCTAGTACCATAAACAACATATTTTGTTTTCTTAGTATTAACAGTGAGTTTATTTTCCTGACACCACTCATGGATAATATTTATGTCTTGCTGGAAGTTGTTCAGCATGGTTATTGGGTTTGGATGTGAATAATATAGCACCGTATCATCCGCGTACAATTGATGCTTACTATAAGATAATGGCCATCTCATAACATTAATATAAATAAGGAAGAGGGTTGGGCCGACCACAGAACCCTGTGGAACGCCGGAGGTGATTTTCGCTTCAGCAGATATTGTATTATTAACTAAGGTAGTTTGGGACCTATCTTTCAGATAATTTCCGAACCATCAGCTGAGGTTATTGTTTATTCCTATTTTGTTTAATTTTTTAAGTAATATAGAATGGTTTACGGTATCAAAAGCTTTTTTCAGATCGATATAAAGGGATATTGTTAATTGCCCTTTATTTATATTTTCATAAATGTCTTGGACAAATTTGGTAGCAGTATCAATGGTTGAGTGACCTGGTCTAAAGCCTCCCTGAGCATTATCTAAGATATTGTTTTGTTCTAAGTACTGACTCAATTGATTTTGGATAATTTTTTCTAGGATGGTGCACTTTACCAGGCAAGGGGAGAAGTGATATTGGTCGTAGATTATTCACATCCCTAGACCTACCATTCTTTTTGAGTGGTATGACTATAGCCCTTTTCCAGTCACTAGGTACAATACCAGTTTCAACAGACCTTCTGAAAATTTTGATTAACTTATCAGGCGTACTCAAGAAAGCACATTTCAATACTATGCTGGACAAGGTGGGGATGGCAGATGACTTAAAAATATTAATCTCTTGCAAGAGTTTGATAACTTGGTCATGATTAATAACTACATCGGGCATTTCAGTTGCAGATATTGGTCCATAGTACTGCCATTGACGATCATTATTTTCCACTACAATCCTGAAAGCTTATCCCAATACCTTCATGTAGTGGTATAATAAAATTCAGCGTTTCAAATGCAGCCAGGCATTATCAGGATGTTAAGGATGTGGACAACCCCCGATCAACTGTTTTCACTCTGATGTCGCCATGATCATTTTATGCAACTCACATAGCTTAACCTATATGAGATAAGACCTGATGTTACTCACCCGACTCTTTGACTACCATGAATCATCCCACTCCCTGTTGTCATGATTGTGTAACACACACATATAAATATCAGGATATCTCAAGGGAAGATGGTTCCATGTAATGTGTCTAAAGGGTATTGGCAATGTCATGTGCAACATGGTCCGTTGTAGTCTTTGTTGTAGCAACATCACTGGTTCATGTTTTAACCCTGAATATAGCATTGTGTTCCCTTAACAATAGGTAAAATATATAAAGGTCTTTACTTTGGTTCCGTCTGACTGAGTGTGTCACTCTGCCGGCAGGTATGCTGGTGTATCGGTTAACCAACCAGGGGGTGGAGGTCGGCTTCCCACGCCCCCTCAGCTCAGTGTTCCCCGGTACACAGGGGGTACACCAGGTGTACGCCGCGCTCGTCATCTCCGAGGCCAACCAGGAGATGATCTACCTGTTCGAGGTAGAACTTTCTGCTTCATAAGCCTCTCTCTTATCTGTTATTACCGTACAGCTTGTCCAGTGTCCTTATAATGAGCCATCCATATCTCTTTTGTCATTCTGGTCTGTGACAGTATCACGTTAAGAGGTATAACTCCTACAAGACTATTTCAAGTAAACATCCATAGAGAATGTTTAATTTGACATTATGATGTTAACTATTTTATTGGTATCTTCTTTAATCGAATTTGAAATATGTTGCTCACATGGCTGTTAATAATTTCTGCTCTTGACTAAACTTTATGATAATAAATAAATACAAACCATCATGATTAGGTTTCATAATAATGAACAAATACGAAAAATATTTACGATATGTAAAGGTCCTTACTTTGGTTCCCTCTGACTTAGTGTGTCCTTGTGCCCGGCAGGTATGCTGGTGTAATGGTTAACCAACCAGGGGGTAGAGGCTTGCTTCCCACACCCCATCAGGCATCAGGGGGTACACCAGGTGTATGTCGCACTTGTCATCTCAAAGGCCAACCAGGAGATGCTCTACCTGTTCAAGGTAGAACTTTCTGCTTCATAAGCCTCTCTCTTACCTGTTATTACCGTACAGCTTGTCCTATTCAGTGTTGTTATAATGAGTCATCCCATATCTATTTTGTTATTCTGGTCTGTGACAGTAACATGTTAAGAGGTATAACTACTACAAGACTATTTCAAGTAAACATCCATAGAGAATGTTTAGTTTGCCATTATGATGTTAACTATTCAATTGGTATCTTCTTCAATTTGATATGAAATCTGTTGCTCACATGATTGTTGCTTTACCATCTGTCATTGTGAAATATTTTAGAATTACTAAATAAAATGACAAGTACCAATATATCCAAAATACTTCCTAAAGAAGAGGGGAGTTTGTTATGTTTTAGACCCAAGTCTGCTTTGACATTGGTAGAATGTATATGTGTGGAAGTTCTCGCAGAGCCTGCAGCCCCTGGGCCAGCGCCCAATCTGTGAGGTGTTCTCCAGCCTGCCCGTGCCCATCGACTCTGTCTTCTACTCCCCCTACTACAGGGCCATCTACTTCTTTAAAGGTGTAGCACATAGGTGGTGGGGGAAGAAATAAAACAGATATCTTCCTTTGAAGGTACCACATTAGAGGGGGGATTTATTAATCAAAGATATGATGTCAGAAGAGGGGGCAACTAACCACACCGGTTGGGCTACTGCAAAGGAGTAGGGCGGGCAGGGGGCAGGGGGTCCCCCCCGGGCCCCGCACCTCGCCTGCCGCCCGCCAGTCCTGGGGCCTGGCACTAGTCTTACCCTCCCTGGGCTGGGTCAAATTCAGTTTGTCTCCTTTGTTGACTGATAAACATAATATATTATGCTTATTACTCCTTGCAATGCAGGAAATGCAATACACATACAGTATAGTAGAAATCATTGTATGTAATTTTAGGATGGGGTTTCAGAAATGAGCTTTATAAACGTAACAAATATTGGTCTAGTGTGCACTGTAGGTCGATCAAAATTAAATTGGAAATAAAGTTTTTACCCAAGTACCCGATGTAAACATTATGTGATAAGTAAAATACATGTTATATTGTTGGTGTTTGTGTACATTGAAGGCTGTATCAAATTGTTGTTGAAACCTTGAAGTTGGTGAAGAGGGGCTTTCAATGTGGTATACACGGCTGTAGGGCCTGACGGAGTCCGCTGCGGCATAGTGTGTGATGCTCCTACCGGCCCTTGAGGCACAGACATGCAGGCATGTCTGAACACACCGCCCTCACCGACCCTGCGCTGCACGCGCTATCCAGGGCCTCTGTAACAAACCATTAAAACTAAGAATACAGGAGTCACTGAGGGGATTGAATTGCAGGGAGTAAATAAGAATGTTCATGTATTTGTCACTGTATATTCATGTGCAGATTGGTTTTCCAAATTGTTTTATATTTCGCATTAGGACTGCAATACTTTATTTGTTATTATAACAATCCAACCCATACTTAAGTCTTATGTCATATTGAGGTATTTAATGCGTTCCATTAGGATGCGCATGTATGCTTGGATTCTTTAAACATTGTCCTTTCTTAAAGTTGCAGATTCCTTGTCCTTTTCCAAATGTTTTCAGCTGTCATCTATTCCTAATATATTTTACAGAAATGAAGCTTGGTAAAATGAAGAAATGTAATTCCCCTGCTGGGGGCACAGGTGTTATCTCTCATACTTTTCATATCTGTCGCAATCATGTGTGTATCATATACCATTAAGAAGATTAGCATGTGCACTATTTTATGAAATACCGCCTATATAAAATGTTGAGGAAATGTAGAGAACAGTTCCTGGACCTACCCACTTTCACAGTCATGTGTTCTTCCAAGTAGGTACATATATAATTCATGAAATAAATATATACATATACATCTTATACATTTGTTAAGAAAGAAATATTGGTTTTCCCGATATCAGAACTGGCCATAAACAATAAACATTAACTCAGAGAGAATAGCTGTTGTTTTACTTATTGTATAAACCTCGAAGTTGATATGTCTAGTTGTTATTCTAGTTGGTCCCTGTAAATATCGTGATAAGTATAGTGAGTGTATATACAAATCATACAATTTCTTCATGTACAGATTATTAGTATTCCTCTACGTCTTTTTTGTAGCTCTTTTTTAAGAATAAAAATCATTTTTTGAGAATCCCAGAGTTGTGTTTACCTGTGACTAGGATATTATCTACCTTCCTAGAACCTTTCCCGGGCATTTTTGTACATGAGAACATTCATTGTATAGTAATATAAAGATTAATCATTATTCCCATTGGAAGAATAATGCAATAATATAGGTTATCTACTGACAATTCAAGAACTCTTGTAGCTATATATAAAGTGAGTAACTGGTAACGCATTTAACCAAACAAACATATAAAGCAAACGACCTTATGCTATTCACCTGACGATTATAGTAATTTTATACATTATTATAGATTGCAAATTAAATTCTCTATAAGGTTGCAGTGAGGTCAAAATAAACCTAAGGCATGAAGCAATGAATCGCTTCTCAGCAGAGGGCACAAGCAAAAGACTCTTTATTTTAGTTACACTACTTCCCACCAAACAGTAGGCTAAAATGGTTATTTTGATATATTTTATTTTATTAGCTTTGCACATTGTGCAGTAGATAGTGATAGTGGACAATTGGAAATGATATGAATAAAGTTCAGACCAAGGGAAAACTGAAGGGGACAGTGGTCACCAAACAATGTTACTATATAATGTAATAAATAACAGTAAATGAACCACTACGGAGCCATAAATAAATCTGAGATGAACTGCTGTCGAAAGTGAGTGAGATGGTCATGGTGGTATTTTTTGGTGGTCATTTTATAGACGGATCACACCTGTACTGTAAGCTAGGATACTTGTTGAAGTATTCATTAAACAGTAGGAATCTTATTGTCAATGTCAGACTGGATGACTAGAAAGGGAGAACAATCCTTGAACAAAATGAGCCTGTGAACCACTGGTAGGATTAAACTACTTAGCAATAGCCTGGCCCAGTGGTTTGTTTGACTTAAATGGCGAAAGGTTGTACTCTTCAGTTACCATATAGATTAAATGCACAATAGACATTGTACCTCTTCAAGCAAGTTTCTTTGTTTAGACCTGAACCACCTAGATGAGGAGAACTCCAAGGAAACCTAATCTATTTTTTGATGCCTGAAATCAGACTTACTTACCACCATAGAACCAACAATAACATAAGCAATAAGTACGACAAAATACTGAATGCTATCTCCATATATTTATCTCAACTATATTATAACTCTTGAATGAAACCACATCAAGGTATTCTGTCAGAGTTGAGGCAAAACAGACCAATAGCCACCAATAACTATACTTAACTGTGTTCGTTTAGACACCAGATGGCGCCCCTGTGCCTCGTGGTGGGCTCTAGTCCAGCTCCCCCTCTAAAGCCCCATTCGGTATGGTCGATGTGGTGCTTGCGATCTGCTGCGACAATTGTCATGTGGATCTCGTGGTGCAAATGATCATGCAAGCGATACATCTGCAAGTAAAAGGATCCAACATGCTTGATTGATTCGTTTAAATTCCAGCCGATTGCAGGGGATAAGTACTTGAAAAAATTATTGTTTGCAATTGGTAGGGACCTCTCTTCTCAGTGTGAATGCTATTTCTTCAATTTAAGTGTATGCAATCATTTTATCGGTCTGAGATCATCGTCTTCTCCATACAATACATTTGTCAGATCTCCCAGTGACAGAAGTATCGACCAGGACAATTGGGCCTTTACCCTCACACCTTCTAGTTCTAGGATTTGCGTCGGCCTTGAAACACAACCTCGTGCCATTCTACGTAGAAACATCACTTTGCCAGCCGTCCAGTGCTAGATGTCGAACCTTACATCACACACAGTACTGGATTCTAAATAAAATAACCTGATGGCGAACGGAAGCATATTCAAAAGTATTCGTTAGCAAATTTTATTAATGTATAAATATATATATATCCCCACGATGGGCCCTGTCTACTCAGACCCTCCCAGCCATTCTTACTATCCCTGCCTATGGTGGACCCTGTCTTCTCAGACCCTCCGAGCCGCCCTACTACCCCTGCCTATGGTGGACCTTCTCTTCTCATACCCTCCCAGCTGCCCTACTTCCTCTGCCTATGGTGGACTGTCTTTTCAGACACTCTGGTCGTCCCTACTACCCCTGCCTATGGTGGACCCTGTCTTCTTAGACACTCCCAGCTGCCCTATTACCCCTGCCTATGGTGGACCTTCTCTTCTCATACCCTCCCAGCTGCCCTACTTCCTCTGCCTATGGTGGACTGTCTTTTCAGACACTCTGGTCGTCCCTACTACCCCTGCCTATGGTGGACCCTGTCTTCTTAGACACTCCCAGCCGCCCTATTACCCCTGCCTATGGTGGACCCTGTCTTTTCAAACCCTGCCAGCCACCCTACTACCCCTGCCTGTGGTGGACCATGTCTTCTCAGACCCTCCGGCGGTCCTTACTACCCCTGCCTATGGTGGACCCTGTCTTTTCAGACCCTCTTGCCGTCCTTACTACCCCTGCCTATGGTGGACCCTGTCTTTTCAGACCCTCCGGCTGTCCTTACTGCCCCTGCCTATGGTGGACCCTGTCTTTTCAGACCCTCCGGCCATCCCTACTCCCCCTGCCTATGGTGGATCCTGTCTTTTCAGACCCTCCGGCCGTCCCTACTGCCCCTGCCTATGGTGGACTGTCTTCTCAGACCCTCCCAGCCGCCCTACTACCCCTGCCTATGGTGGACCCTGTCTTTTCAGACCCTCTGGCCATCCTTACTACCCCTGCCTATGGTGGACCCTGTCTTTTTAGACCCTCTTGCCGTCCCTACTGCCCCTGCCTATGGTGGACCCTGTCTTTTCAGACCCTCCGGCCGTCCTTACTACCCCTGCCTATGGTGGACCCTGTCTTTTCAGACCCTCCGGCCATCCCTACTCCCCCTGCCTATGGTGGATCCTGTCTTTTCAGACCCTCCGGCCGTCCCTACTGCCCCTGCCTATGGTGGACTGTCTTCGCAGACCCTCCCAGCCACCCTACTACCCCTGCCTATGGTGGACCCTGTCTTTTCAGACCCTCCGGCCATCCCTACTGCCCCTGCCTATGGTGGACTGTCTTCTCAGACCCTCCCAGCCACCCTACTACCCCTGCCTATGGTGGACCCTGTCTTTTCAGACCCTCCGGCCGTCTTTACTACCCCTGCCTATGGTGGACCCTGTCTTTTTAGACCCTCTTGCCGTCCCTACTGCCCCTGCCTATGGTGGACCCTGTCTTTTCAGACCCTCCGGCCGTCCTTGCTACCCCTGCCTATGGTGGACCCTGTCTTTTCAGACCCTCCGGCCGTCCCTACTGCCCCTGCCTATGCTGGAATGTCTTCTCAAACCCTCCGGCCGTCCTTACTACCCCTGTCTATGGTGGATCCTGTCCTTTCAGACCATCCAGCCGTCCTTACTGCCCCTGCCTATGGTGGACCCTGTCTTTTCAGACCCTCCAGCCATCCTTACTACCCCTGCCTATGGTGGACCCTGTCTTTTCAGACCCTCCGGCCGTCCTTACTACCCCTGCCTATGGTGGACCCTGTCTTTTCAGACCCTCCGGCCGTCCTTGCTGCCTTTGGTGCCTTTGGTGGATCCTGTCTTCTCAGACACTCCCAGTCATTCTGACAAAACCTGCAGCTCCCAAAAACAAATCCTGTATTTTGAGACCCTCTCCATCCACCCAGCTATCAGCTGACTACCCCTATGTATGGTGAACCCTGTCTTCCCCGAGCCCCCCAGCCGTCCTGATCGAGGTCGGGGAAGTGGAGAGGGGTTGTTGTGAGAGGACACTTTTTTCCCGGAGATCCTGCCATGTTTGCCCCGTCAACACTGCGGCTCGTGTTGTGAATCAGCTCATGTGAACTGGTTATTACACAACGAGGATTGGTGCGGATAACTTCCTCACAGTAGTTTGCCTCCTCACCCTGGCATGTTGATGAAAGCATGTCGGAACAATTAGAAAGTATGCATCTACGTAGGGATATTTAACAAATGGTTAGCTTGAAAGACTTATTCACCTTATGGGTATTTATCGTGTAAAAGATATGTCAATTTGAGACCAAAAGAAAATCTTGTCCGTACACAATTGTTGATGATTCCCTTTGACCTTTTACATTTCATGTTCCCACATTGGCTCATGCTGGAGGGATCTAAGGGTCCTGGAGTGGTCTCGTGATGTGAGGCCCTTCCCCTTTGTTTGCCCACAGCGGGGCGGGCACGGCCGGCCCCCGGGAGGAGGGGGGGGGGTTACTCCAGGGGGTGCGGGCAGAATAGGGCATTTGAAGGCTCAGAGAACGGCTTGTTCCTCATGGCTTCATGAATAAAACAATTGAATAAAACAATTGAAGGTAAGTTGTTTTGGAGATTTATAGTCTTTTGGCCATGCGTTGGATTGTGAGACAAATTTTGTTCCAGAATTGGGGGGTGGGGGATGAGAACATGGATAGATAACTAGAGCTGCTTCTGGGGAAATCCCGCCCCTAGACGGGCACATTAATTTTTAGACTGACATACGTTATCCCGTCGGTTAGCTAATTCTTCTAATACCATCTTATATTCCGATATGAAATAAGTTGGGAGCTCCCCCCCCCCCCCGCGATGGCCCCAGAAGGGTGACGGACGTCAGGGCGACGCCCAGGTGTACACAGGAGGGGTGGGTGAGGGGGGTAGGGGGTAGGGGGTGTAGGGGGTAGGGGGTGTAGGGGGGGGTGAAGGGGTGGTGTTACCTGAGGGACCACCGCCCTATCTACACACACCCCTCCCCCCCCCTCAGGACCTTTACCACCGGCCGGGGATAGGGACGGGCCCCTCACACCACAGGCGGAGAGCCACATTACCTCAGCCTGTGGCACCAAAGTCACCGCTGTTTTTCTTGTGAGTTGCATTGCCCGTAATTTGAGCTGCTGTGAGAAAACTTAACTTCTATAAAAGTATAGTGAGCTGGAGATCCGACGGACGGAGGAAACCCCTAGACCTATACGTACTGGCGGCCACTGAGGCCACCCTGCCCCATGTGTAGGTGTATCGGTGACTGAGGGCGGAGGCCTTCACAGGACCTGAGCCCTCACTGACTGCCCTTCCAGGTGGTACCTGAGGTGAGGATGGCCCCGCCCCACCCCACGCCCCCTCTCCGGGCCCTGGTCATGGTCCTCCTGGTGCTGGGGGCGGTGGACGTCACGGAGGGACTGCCGGCCAACTACGACACAGTGGAAGACCAGTCGGTAAGGCACCTTGAACTAGAGATCCTGGGCACAGAGGGTGAGGCACCTTAACTAGAGATCCTGGGCACAGAGGGTGAGGCACCTTAACCAATGCAGCCAAGGTGTGATGTAACGGTCACATTATGCAACCATGCCTTTTTGATTTGTCAGTTACTTACTAAAATGTGACGTAACGGTTACATTATTTCTCTGGGAGGTTGAGACCTAACCAAAAGAGAACGCTATCATAACGTTCTGGTGAGGTAAGGTCAAGATCAAATTAAAACAGACTGTCATTGTGATGTTCTGATTAGGTGAGGTCCAGACCTTACGTAAGTAGAACATGGCTTTGACCTCCTGACCAAGGGAAGTTCGAACCTCACCTAAACAGAACGTTATTGTGACATTCTGATAATATCAGGTCTTAACCTTACCTAAACAGAATGTTCCTATGACCATCTTATTTGGTTAGGTGTCACCCAAACCTAAAAAAAATGTTATTGTGACAGCCTCCTTCAGTGAGGTCTCAACCACCCCTAAACAGAATGTTATTGTGACATTCTTATTAAGTTTCAGCCTCATAAAGAACGTTACAAGAACGTTATCAAAATGTCGCAATGTAACATTGCAACAGTTGGTTGCAGCGACGTAATTGGGAGTCATTAAATGAATGTCGCTGTAACCTAACAGTGTGACGTAACAAGAATCAATCCAGAACATTGCTGCAACGTTATTAGAATGGTATTTCCTTGGCTGGGAAGGCACCTCGAACTAGAGACCCCAGGCACATCACCCTGTAAGCCCCATAACCATGTAGTCCCTACATAGGCAGCACGAGAAATAAGAAATGTTTACACGAGTGTGTAAGATATAACATGTGAATGTATGAAACATACCTATATATCATTTAACTACAGAAATTTCTCCTGCCATTTAAAATCCCTCCAGTTACGGACAAAACCGTCTCATGAATGAATTTCAAACAACTTAGACAATATTAATTTTGGAATATGTAAAAACAAATGTTTAAGATATTTATCACTAGTTTTTCATCATCATGAATATAAAATTAAAGATTAATTATGAAAGTTGATATGATAAGGCTTTGTGATTTGTTGATATATTACCCAATATGCATTCTAATCTAAGTTAATCTGTAGGTAAACTCAAGGAATCAATGATTGGGAGAATTGTTGTTGACCAACATTATTTCTTGTTACATTGGTTGAGGTCAATCTTTATTTGCGGTTCTCTGAACAAGCTTATCTTGGAGCATTATTTTCTTAAGTCAAAATTGTGGACAAATTTAAATATTGTTTATAATAACGTTGGAATGCCACAGACAAGTTTAAACCTCAGTTCAAATAACAAGGCATACCTTAGAGCAAGTCCATAGAGTCATTTTTTTCGGACATCCCTCTGGATCCCTCTGGAAAGATAATGGTGTTTTTGTTGTTTGTTTTACCTAGAATCAGATGCACAGGAACATGTTTTGATAATGATTAGATTATCATAGAGTCGTACACTACAGTAATCACTTTAGATATGTCAGCTATGACGTGATTCTATGTCTGCTGACTTAGTTCTGACGTGCATACAAATGGTCAGCTGCCGGTAGGTGGTTTACTGTGGGCGGGTTGAGACCCCTCCAGCCGTCCAGACCACATCTCGATATGTTGACAACCTGCAGTTGTCCTACAAACATGGAGTTGGAATACAGCCTGACCTACGTGTTGGGAGAGCTTTAGGGGCCTATAACATAAACAGTGAGTGAAAGGTTGTTATAGAAAAACACAATGTAAGGAGCAAAAGAAAATTGAAAAAAGGTAAGGGATTGCTCCTACCAGTTGACATTCTAGGCGTATGCAACCAAGAGCCAGCAATGTCCTGACAATGGGAAATTCAGGCCAAGCAAGGAGGATCGTATGGTTGTTTATGCAATACATTTTTACATGCAACAGCCTGGAATTTCGCACACTTAAAAAAAACATTGTTGGCATATACATTTGCACGAGTGAACAAAGATCGCTTATGCAATAGGCCCAGATCAACATCCAGAGACATGATAACGTAACGAGATTGCCAAGAATGATCACGACCATCGTTCCAAACCCTTTATATAATTTCATTTCAATAATAACATTCCTCGCCCCTGCCCCCCTCTCCCCCCCTCCCCCCCCCCCCCCCCCGTACCTCTGCGGTCTGTCCCCATAACTGTCTGTGTCAACACGGGGACGACCAAACACCCGCTGCCGGTTCTGGGCAGGGGCCCACAGGAGGGCTCAGGGGGCCGACAGGGACCTGATATTGGCGCACAAAGAGAGCACAACTCTGGGCGTCACACGGTGCTCACTGAATGCTGATATCTCAGCTGACATAATCCCTTCTGCTCTATAACGAAAATGGCCTCTTGAATTAAGTAGCAAAAATACTCTTAAAATTTAACCAGTTTTCAACATTTCCTTCTGGAATCCTACTTCCTCCTCTTTCCTTCTACTTCTATTTTGTAGAGTCTTTTTTGGGCCATCAGTCACCACAAACCACATAATACATACACTTCTCTGCGCGGTAAGGTCAAAAATAATGTAGCTACACTCCTTTGTACTATAGTTGGTTAGGTCTGCGATGACCTGCTTACTGCATGAACCATAATTTATCAAATTACCAGTTACTTTTACTGGATAAACAAATAACACTTTATATACCTATGGTGAGGGATGGCTGCACGGCTGTACAGTTTCCTGGGATTAGCAAGGGCTGGCCAATACATTATTAAAACGCAGCATTCTAAGGGATGTCCTTGGCTGCCCATCTTACTTAAATGGTTTGAACGGGAGTGGGCTTCTTCTGGTTGCAGAATATAGCTTGGGATCAGCAAAAGTCATCAGAATTATAACATCAAATATAAGGTAGTCACAGTCAACGAATAGCTTTGGGTCAGCGAGTGCCATCCAAGGTCTATGTCAACCACCAAAACGTTTCTCAAGGTTAACAAGGACTGCCTGAAGCAGTGTCCACTTTTTAGCACTTTTAAATTGCTCAATATCACGATTAATGATTTTATATATTTTCCATCCAAGGTCTAACAACAATAAGCCGATCGCACATTAGGTATATCCTGGGGTTGTAACAAGGGTTTGACAAAATAGCCATATAAGCCTTCCATGTCTCCTAGAGATGGGGTCACTTAAATACTGCTAAATTATTATGACTTCTTAAATTTTATAATCTGATAGATTTTCAGGTTTGCCAGCCAATCAAAATGCTAAATTTTATCGCAAAATAGGGTTGGACATTATGGCTTGGGCTGACAGGCTTTGAAATTGGTTCATATGGTAAAAGTCCAATAGCCGAATAATTATAAATTGATTTGGTTAAATTGGTATTATGGAACTTTATTTAGGGAATAAGCACGGAGGCAATTTTGAAAGTATTGCATACTAAAATTCCCAGGCAAGCAGCGACGTAACAAGAACGTTCTGCAACTGTACTTTTTTAGTTAATCGAAAACCTATCCAATTGTCACGTTATAATAACTTTATTTTATGTAATGTTGCAACTTATCAAAAAAGAACGTTATGATAACGTTTTATCAAGTTGTGACCTAACAAATAAAGAATGTTGTAATAACATTATTATAGCGTGAAAGAATGTTACAAGAAAGTCACAATAATGTTATATTGCGACGTCGCAATGTTAGGTTCTAAAGAAGTCTTTGGGTGCCCTCAAAATAACGTAACAAGAACCAAAGCATGACTAACCAGAACATTATAATAACGTTATCATAACGTCATATTCTTGCTTGGGTTCATTGTTGTTGGAAACTGGGATGGGATTATTAGCCCCCCCACTCCCACCCCAACCCCCTAAAAACATATAAATTTGTGATCATACTCTTCCCATGATCTTGTTCCCGTGATCCTATATTCCCCGAGACCTCACGACCCTCCTGTTGACCTTTCACTGACCGCCTGTTCCGGGTGTTGCAGCGCTACCTGCACCAGTTTGGCTATGTGGCCGACCAGTCGATGGGGGCGGTGATAGCAGCCCTGCAGGGCGGGCTGCCCTCGGCCGCCGTCAGGGACTTCCAGCAGATGGCACAGATACCACAGACAGGTACGTACTACCACCACTCAGATACCGCAGACAGGTACGTACTCACCCCCACTCAGATACCACAGACATACGTACTCACCCCCACTCAGATACCGCAGACAGGTACGTACTCACCCCCACTCAGATACCACTGACAGGTACGTACTCACCCCCACTCAGATACCACAGACAGGTACGTACTCACCCCCACCACTCAGATACCACAGACAGGTACATACTCACCCCCACTCAGATACCACAGACAGGTACGTACTTACCACCACCACTCAGGTACCACAGACAGGTACGTACTCACCACCACTCAGATACCACAGACAGGTACGTACTCACCCCCACTCAGATACCACAGACAGGTACGTACTTACCACCACCACTCAGATACCACAGACAGGTACATACTCACCCCCACTCAGATACCACAGACAGGTACGTACTTACCACCACCACTCAGGTACCACAGACAGGTACGTACTCACCACCACTCAGATACCACAGACAGGTACGTACTCACCACCACTCAGATACCTCAGACAGGTACGTACTCACCCCCACTCAGATACCACAGACAGGTACGTACTCACCACCACTCAGATACCACAGACAGGTACGTACTTACCACCACCACTCAGATACCACACACAGGTACGTACTCACCACCACCACTCAGATACCACAGACAGATACATACTCACCACCACTCAGATACCACAGACAAGTAAGTACTCACCCCCACTCAGATACCGCAGACAGGTACGTACTCACCACCACTCAGATACCACAGACAGGTACGTACTCACCACCACTCAGATACCACAGACAGGTACATACTCACCACCACTCAGATACCACGGACAGGTACATGCTCACCCCCACTCAGATACCACAGACAGGTACATACTCACCGCCACCACTCAGATACCACAGACAAGTAAGTACTCACCCCCACTCAGATACCGCAGACAGATACGTATTCACCACCACTCAGATACCACAGACAGGTACGTACTCACCACCACTCAGATACCTCAGACAGGTACGTACTCACCACCACTCAGATACCACAGACAGGTACGTACTCACCACCACTCAGATACCACAGACAGGTACGTACTAACCACCACTCAGATACCACAGACAGGTACGTACTCACCACCACTCAGATACCACGGACAGGTACATGCTCACCCCGACTCAGATACCACAGACAGGTACATACTAACCACCACTCAGATACCACAGACAGGTACGTACTCACCCCCACTCAGATACCGCAAAGAATGAGACGTTTTGTTACACAATCACCGTCAGGGTTACCCTGGGTGTCAGCTCTATCACATGATTTAGTAGCATTAACATTTAGGTATTAATTAGAAGAAGAATTTCATTCATTGGCCCAGTTTTAACATGCCAGTTTTACATGACAGAAAATATACCAGCAAGAAAGACACGAAATGTGAACTATGTGAAGTGTAATCCAATCATTGACAATCAGGGGCCTATGTAGGGCCAAAAGTATATTAATAAACAGAGTGACTCAATCTTCACTATTCTTCGTTTTTGGGTATGATGAACAACTCCATGTGGAATACAGGCTTCACCCCTGCCAAGAAGTGACGTAATGTGATGTTCTGCAACATACTAATAACTGTTTTTTGTAAAGTTCTGCGGCGTTATTAGAACGTCCTACTCGGTGTGGTGAGGCGCCTTGTACTGGCTGGGCTGTACCCCTGGTGACGCTGTTCTCTGTCGACAGGTGTGGTGGACGCTCAGACCAAACAGATGATGGCCCTGCCCCGCTGTGGGAACAAGGACCTGGTGCCGGGCGGCAGGAGGAGGAGGAGGAGGAGGTACGTCATCCACGGTACGTATGGCACGGGCATACCACCCGTCATGTACATCATCACTTTGTTGCTCTAAGCACGCCCCTCTTCTCAAAATGCTGGACGTGCCAGTGCGGCTGTCAGCTGGGGCTATATTGGGACTGTGGCTGGTCTGAAGGGGGAGTCCATCAGGCCTGGTTGGCTCAGTGAATGAAGCCTCCCTACAGTTCTATGATTTATTCAAGAGGAGATACTACATACTATAAACCCAACAACTGCATTTGTTCACATTTATGGTATCCATACGTTATGCAGTTTAGTGATTTTGTCATGTTGTCAGAACGGTTCCTTTTGGTTGATTAACTTACAGTTGCAGCTGATCTATATAACCAATCATTCGATACACCTGACAGTCTCTATGCCCCCCCCCCCCGCCTTATTCAGATATGACGCTGAGTCGCAGGGACCTGACGTGGCAGATCGTGACCTTCTCCTCCAGGATGGACCGCCGCACCCAGACGGAGGAGGTGGCCGCCGGCTTCAAAGTACGTAAGGCGCCTCGGGGCACTAGGTTTGGTATATATCCTTAGAGCTTTCTCTGCTCTACATAATATAACTACCTGGTACTTCGGCAGGCTGTAATAGTGAACACTGGTTATTGTTGAGGGTCTTTATATGAACTCATTGGGGAAAACCAGGTCTTTGCTTCTTATACTTCATTTTTAGCCTCTATCATCGTTTCATCATTGCTAGCTAGTGGTAGAACTAGTCTCCAATTGGGTTGTTTAGATCCAAAATGCAGACAACGCTTTGCAGAGGTCAAGTTTATTATGGAGTATCACTATGCCACATAATCGCCAATGTAATTGACATTGAGTATGATCCATATGATACAGGTACCGTTCATAGACCTCGGAGGCAAACTTACGTATTGGTCTGCCCGTCTCTGAATAGTCCCACAGACTGATGTAGTTCACTTGCTTGTCACCAGATATCACCACAAGATCCTCAAGATCCATATTGATCCAAACATATATCGTCTCTACCCAATACTGGCTTACTACCGCCCCCTTATACTAATGATAATTGATTTCCCACAGCAGTGCTGCCACTGGCAGATCAGACCTCCCCATTACTAGAGGAATACAGGGTGTCCCACCTGCCGTTGGCACTGCCTATAGCTTTTAAGCTTACCCAAAATTCTGACTATTAGTAGTGTTTCAGGTAAAAGCATTTCGCAGTCTGGTGACCTTTCTTTCAACTTCCAATTCTAGGATAAGATATTCTAGCTTATTCAAGTTTTTGACACCAATTATATGCAGTTCCTACCTCAGTGCAATAGGTTACTGATTATCAGTCTTACCATTACTGTAATGCCCAGTGCTATGGGGTGTGGCACTTTGGTATGCCACCTGTGATGCTGTTACCAGTACTGTAACGCCCAGGGCTATGGGGTGTTGTACTGTGATATGCCACCTGTAATGCTGTTACCAGTACTGTAACGCCCAGTGCTATGGGGTGTTGTACTGTGATATGCCACCTGTGATGCTGTTACCAGTACTGTAACGCCCAGTGCTATGGGGTGTTGTACTGTGACATGCCACCTGTAATGCTGTTACCAGTACTGTAATGCCCAGTGCTATGGGGTGTTGTACTGTGATATGCCACCTGTGATGCTGTTACCAGTACTGTAATGCCCAGTGCTATGGGGTGTTGTACTGTGATATGCCACCTGTGATGCTGTTACCAGTGCTGTAACGCCCAGTGCTATGGGGTGTTGTACTGTGATATGCCACCTGTGATGCTGTTACCAGTACTGTAATGCCCAGTGCTATGGGGTGTTGTACTGTGATATGCCACCTGTGATGCTGTTACCAGTACTGTAATGCCCAGTGCTATGGGGTGTTGTACTGTGATATGCCACCGGTGATGCTGTTACCAGTACTGTAACGCCCAGTGCTATGGGGTGTTGTACTGTGATATGCCACCTGTGATGCTGTTACCAGTACTGTAACGCCCAGTGCTATGGGGTGTTGTACTGTGATATGCCACCTGTGATGCTGTTACCAGTACTGTAACGCCCAGTGCTATGGGGTGTTGTACTGTGATATGCCACCTGTGATGCTGTTACCAGTACTGTAATGCCCAGTGCTATGGGGTGTTGTACTGTGATATGCCACCTGTAATGCTGTTACCAGTACTGTAACGCCCAGTGCTATGGGGTGTTGTACTGTGATATGCCACCTGTGATGCTGTTACCAGTACTGTAACGCCCAGTGCTATGGGGTGTTGTACTGTGATATGCCACCTGTGATGCTGTTACCATACTGTAACGCCCAGTGCTATGGGGTGTTGTACTGTGATATGCCACCTGTGATGCTGTTACCAGTACTGTAACGCCCAGTGCTATGGGGTGTTGTACTGTGATATGCCACCTGTGATGCTGTTACCAGTACTGTAACGCCCAGTGCTATGGGGTGTTGTACCGTGATATGCCACCTGTGATGCTGTTACCAGTACTGTAACGCCCAGTGCTATGGGGTGTTGTACTGTGATATGCCACCCGTAATGCTGTTACCAGTACTGTAACGCCCAGTGCTATTTGGAAAGGCCACTGTAATGTAGCTTTAGAAAGCAAGACAGAAGACAAGTAAGGTTAAGAGGTCAGAGGCCTTCCAATGTTGTGCAAGTATTTGCCATTGTTGTAAGGCTCTATAGGAGTCAAAATAGTTTTAGAATTAGATTTGTATGTCTTCTCCTATTTACTCACCTCTTGATAAAAAAAATAATGTGTTGTATTGGACCCAAGTTGATTAAAACATTAAGTAGCGAGTAAAGACTATTTCAGCTACAAACACACATAAAAAAATCAAGATACACATTTTTAACAAGATTATAGAGGGTATGCTTACTCGTACATTAATTTGTATAGTAATTCCAGCTCTATTACTTCCTCTGGTTGCAGTTGTGGGAGGACAATTCTGGGCTTACCTTCACCCACACTCAAGAAGCAGACTCAGCTGACTTCCGGATCCGGTTCGTCAGCCGTAGCCATGGTGACAGCCAGCCGTTTGACGGGGTGGGAGGGGTGCTGGCCCACGCCTACTTCCCCGGCACCGTGGTCGACACCAACGTCCACTTTGACGAGGACGAGATTTGGTCAAAGGACAGTCCAGGTACGGCCCATAGTCACAGGTCTGTAGACAGTCCAGGTACGGCCCATAGTCACAGGTCTGTAGACAGTCCAGGTACGGCCCATAGTCACAGGTCTGTAGACAGTCCAGGTACGGCCCATAGTCACAGGTCTGTAGACAGTCCAGGTACGGCCCATAGTCACAGGTCTGTAGACAGTCCAGGTACGGCCCATAGTCACAGGTCTGTAGACAGTCCAGGTACGGCCCATAGTCACAGGTCTGTAGACAGTCCAGGTACGGCCCATAGTCACAGGTCTGAAGACAGTCCAGTTAGGTTCCTAATCATATTTGCATGTGCTAGGGTATAGGGGTGGTGTACTATGTGCGCCTAGGTTAGACATAAGAGACATTGTTCCCTCTGTATAATCTGTGCATAGATTTTTAGCAAGATCAAGTTCAAACTATAGGTTATGAAGTTCTTTTCTGGTGTAATTCCATTTCAAGACACTTCAATTTTAAGTAAGCAGGAACAGATCGAGATTTTTTTGTTTAGTTGACAAGTTGAAATAGGGCTAACACACAGCATAACCCCTCACATCTCCCCCTGTCCCTTTCAGAGGGCCGCAACATGCGCTGGGTGGCCACCCACGAGTTGGGCCACTCGCTGGGCCTGAGGCACTCCATGGTCAAGGAGGCCCTCATGTACCCCTTCTACAAGAAATGGCGCAACAACTACAACTTCCTGGGTGCCGATGACGTCTCTGCAATACAGTCTGTCTACGGTGAGTTCTATGTACCACTTCCCTGTGGTACTCAGACAGTCCTCATATTACAGTCTGTCTACGGTGAGTTCTATGTACCGCTTCCCTGTGGTACTCTGAGAGTCCTCATGTTACAGTCTGTCTACGGTGAGTTCTGTGTACCCACCCCATACACCTAGACTCTTTCTCTTTAAGAGGAAGAGGAAGGTTTCCCCTCTTCCTCTTTAAGAGCAAAGATTCTCCCTGTTATACCTCACATGAGGCTCATAAGGTAAGGTTTTCTGCTTGAAGCATAGAGGTTTAGTATTGATGTAAACCACCAGGGGGTGCATGTATGTCCTCTTCTTCTTGAAACAAAATCCCTCACCAAATGAACCAAGCATAAGTATAATAGGGAGTGAAAGGTGTGCTTCAAGAGGATGAGGGGAAACCTTTCTCCTCTTCTTAAAGAGAAAGAGTCTAGGTGTATGGGGTGGTGTACCGCTTCCCTGTGGTACTCTGAGAGTCCTCATATTACAGTCTGTCTACGGTGAGTTCTATGTACCACTTCCCTGTGGTACTCAGACAGTCCTCATATTACAGTCTGTCTACGGTGAGTTCTATGTACCACTTCCCTGTGGTACTCAGA
Organism: Lepidonotus clava; assembly: GCA_936440205.1. Classification (NCBI taxonomy): domain Eukaryota; kingdom Metazoa; phylum Annelida; class Polychaeta; order Phyllodocida; family Polynoidae; genus Lepidonotus; species Lepidonotus clava. The sequence goes on along the minus strand of OW387148.1, from coordinate 36,440,779 downwards.
CAGTCCTCATATTACAGTCTGTCTACGGTGAGTTCTATGTACCACTTCCCTGTGGTACTCAGACAGTCCTCATATTACAGTCTGTCTACGGTGAGTTCTATGTACCACTTCCCTGTGGTACTCAGACAGTCCTCATATTACAGTCTGTCTACGGTGAGTTCTATGTACCACTTCCCTGTGGTACTCAGACAGTCCTCATATTACAGTCTGTCTACGGTGAGTTCTATGTACCACTTCCCTGTGGTACTCAGACAGTCCTCATATTACAGTCTGTCTACGGTGAGTTCTATGTACCGCTTCCCTGTGGTACTCTGAGAGTCCTCATATTACAGTCTGTCTACGGTGAGTTCTATGTACCGCTTCCCTGTGGTACTCAGACAGTCCTCATATTACAGTCTGTCTACAGTGAGTTCTATGTACCGCTTCCCTGTGGTACTCAGACAGTCCTCATATTACAGTCTGTCTACGGTGAGTTCTATGTACCGCTTCCCTGTGGTACTCTGAGAGTCCTCATATTACAGTCTGTCTACGGTGAGTTCTATGTACCGCTTCCCTGTGGTACTCAGACAGTCCTCATATTACAGTCTGTCTACGGTGAGTTCTATGTACCGCTTCCCTGTGGTACTCTGAGAGTCCTCATATTACAGTCTGTCTACGGTGAGTTCTATGTACCACTTCCCTGTGGCACTCTGATAGTCCTCATATTACAGTCTGTCTACGGTGAGTTCTATGTACCACTTCCCTGTGGTACTCAGACAGTCCTCATATTACAGTCTGTCTACGGTGAGTTCTATGTACCGCTTCCCTGTGGTACTCAGACAGTCCTCATATTACAGTCTGTCTACGGTGAGTTCTATGTACCGCTTCCCTGTGGTACTCAGACAGTCCTCATATTACAGTCTGTCTACGGTGAGTTCTATGTACCACTTCCCTGTGGTACTCAGACAGTCCTCATATTACAGTCTGTCTACGGTGAGTTCTATGTACCGCTTCCCTGTGGTACTCTGAGAGTCCTCATATTACAGTCTGTCTACGGTGAGTTCTATGTACCGCTTCCCTGTGGTACTCTGAGAGTCCTCATATTACAGTCTGTCTACGGTGAGTTCTATGTACCGCTTCCCTGTGGTACTCTGAGAGTCCTCATATTACAGTCTGTCTACGGTGAGTTCTATGTACCGCTTCCCTGTGGTACTCTGAGAGTCCTCATATTACAGTCTGTCTACGGTGAGTTCTATGTACCACTTCCCTGTGGCACTCTGATAGTCCTCATATTACAGTCTGTCTACGGTGAGTCCTATGTACCACTTCCCTGTGGTACTCAGACAGTCCTCATATTACAGTCTGTGTACGGTGAGTTCTATGTACCGCTTCCCTGTGGCACTCTGATAGTCCTCATATTACAGTCTGTCTACGGTGAGTTCTATGTACCGCTTCCCTGTGGTACTCTGAGAGTCCTCATATTACAGTCTGTCTACGGTGAGTTCTATGTACCGCTTCCCTGTGGTACTCAGACAGTCCTCATATTACAGTCTGTCTACGGTGAGTTCTATGTACCACTTCCCTGTGGTACTCAGACAGTCCTCATATTACAGTCTGTGTACGGTGAGTTCTATGTACCGCTTCCCTGTGGTACTCTGAGAGTCCTCATATTACAGTCTGTCTACGGTGAGTTCTATGTACCGCTTCCCTGTGGTACTCAGACAGTCCTCATATTACAGTCTGTGTACGGTGAGTTCTATGTACCGCTTCCCTGTGGCACTCTGATAGTCCTCATATTACAGTCTGTCTACGGTGAGTTCTATGTACCGCTTCCCTGTGGTACTATCATAGTCCTCATATTACACTGGTTTCCCACAGTACACTCCATATCTGTGGTGGATTCAGGATTTTGAAAAGGGGGGGGGGGGTGCCAATAGAAACACTTTTCCTTAATTACTTTTTGGCCGTATTTTACATTAAAAAAGTCTAAAACTTGCCAAAAAGAAAAGAGGGGTGGGCGCGTGCCCCCGCCCCTGCCTCCAGCTCTAAATCCACCACTGCATATTACACTGATACTCTGCAGTATTCTCACGCCAGGCCCGTAGCCAGCTTTTCTCAGAGGGGGGTTCTTTCTTTGACTAGTAGTTTCTTTTTTCCAGGGGGCTGACCAGCATGCATTTATATTTATACTGTAGAATTGGAGTCCAGCTTCAGCAGCGACTCTCTGTTCCCTGCAGCATTCAAACACTCCCTATATATGTCACTGGTACCCAATGGAATTCCAACACCACCCTATACCAAATCAAGCTAAAGCCATTTAACAATTCATTGAACCCCAACAAATCTCTTCATGTTATTATGTGACATAACCAATATCTATGGAACGTTAAGAAAAAAGAATACTCTCAGCCCCAGTACCTTTATTCCTTCATTAAAGGCAGTTAACTATGTTTGAATCAATGGTGCGATGATAGATAGCTTTCTTTATATTTCCCTATTATGTTCTTTAATATTTCAGTGGTTTAATTATGCATCCTAGGCAAATTGTGACTCACAAAACTTTTCCAAAGTCTGAACATGATGACTACCACGTAATCATACAGGCGTTGCCTTCTTGCCCTATGTTGAATATGCTTGGCTTCAAGGTTCATAAAAAGATCAAGATTATTTGACATGAAAATGAATAATGTAACCATAGCGGAGCATATAAGCTATATCAGCTTATGAAATGATGTAAATAATTGATGATGGTCAATGTCATATTTTGCCATTTATGCAGTTTTACTACATTTTTTTAATGTAACATAAGATACGATTTAAATAGTTTTACTTCAAGGACGTTGTAAAGAGTGTTCTGTTTCTTTGGCAATTTGGTACTCTTTTTGAACTGAAAACGTTATTACAAGAAGATATCATTCTCTGTGCACAATCCTTTCAAAACTCAAAATAGACCTGTCAACCAACTACAATTCCACAAATGTACAAAGGATATCATTGTTTTTTGCTTTTTTTTAATTTATTGAATATCTTCAGGGAAAACCCTGTTCTTCCAGACATTACATATATGTTTTTTGAAAGATAGAAATATAGAACAATAACAATTAATATACATATACAAACTTTATTTATACAAGCTTTAGGTATTTATTGTACTGTTTGCCAGTTACTTTTTTTAAGATCAGATAGGCATTGAGATTGTTGTGTGTTTACATCCAAACAATATAATATTGTTCTTTTGTAAAAAGGGCTATGTTTGTATTTTCTACCAATATGTCTATCGGTTTTGAATACAAATTGTTGTGATGACATTGTAAGGTATAACGCCTATTCTGCTGCCAGTTGACGACTCCCTTCTCTGCCCCCCGCAGGTGGCCCCGGCAGCAGTAACCCCGGGGGCGGTGGCACGGGCGGCGGTGGAACGGGCGGTGGTGGAACGGGCGGCCCCTCAGGGTCCACCCAACAGCCCCAGCCCCCAAACGGGGGTTCGAACAGCTTCTGCGCCGACCCCTCCTTCCACGCCGTCTTCACCCGGCAGCCCTTCACCTACATCTTCCACAGTCAGTGACACTTCGTTTTCATTATTTCAAAGTTCTTTATTTTGGTAACAATCAACAAATAACAATACAGTCCTGTTTCCAATACAAAGATGAGTAAATTTGCATTTACCTGGCAATGGAACCAACCTTTTAATCTTGATGCTTATTTAAAATGATTAATAGTCTAGTGCGTGACTTAGGCAGTTCTTGTCAGTCGTGGTTACACTTATTTATTACTGGGAAGGACATATTACACAAATTCAGTTCATAAAAGGTCAAAGCCATCACAACAAAACTGTATACCACTCTAACTGGAGCCCTCCAACGTCACAGATTACTACTTTCCCTTTTCTTCGCCATAGAAGGTTCATAATACTTGTTCATCTTAGATTCCTTAAAGGTTATACTAACTTGAACCATTTGTATTTACTGTAATAACACACAGTCAAATGTCAAACGTATGTACCAGTTATACTCTTGGTACACAAACAATATGTTTAGCTGAAAACCTGCAACAAAATCAGTTCAAGTTATGACATGTTATACAAACACCTTTCACAACAACCTTGCAATCAACATCTTCAGACTAATATTTGTCATTATGTCAATGTTCACAGATCAGCTCATTACACAGTCTCTATACCTCTTGAACCATTCGTGGCTTCATCGCATGAGATCATGGCTTCATTGCATGGTATCATGGCTTCATCACTTGGTATCACAGCCTTAACACATGGTATAATGGTTTCATCCCATGGCTTCATCTCATGGTATCATGGCTTCATTGCATGGTATCATGGCTTCATTACATGGTATAATGGCTTCATTACATGGTATAATGGCTTCATTACATGGTACAATGGCTTCATTACATGGTATCATGGCTTCATTACATGGTACAATGGCTTCATTACATGGTATCATGGCTTCATTACATGCTATAATGGCTTCATTACATGGTATCATGGCTTCATTCATGGTATCATGGCTTCATTCATGGTATCATGGCTTCATCCCATGGTATCATGGCTTCATCCCATGGTATCATGGCTTCATTCATGGTATCATGGCTTCATCCCATGGTATCATGGCTTCATCCCATGGTATCATGGCTTCATTCATGGTATCATGGCTTCATCATATGGTATCATGGCTTCATCCCATGGTATCATGGCTTCATCCCATGGTATCATGGCTTCATCCCATGGTATCATGGCTTCATTCATGGTATCATGGCTTCATCATATGGTATCATGGCTTCATCCCATGGTATCATGGCTTCATCCCATGGTATCATGGCTTCATCCCATGGTATAATGGCTTCATTACATGCTATCATGGCTTCATCATACTGTATCATCGTAGTATAGCAGCCAGCTTGTACCACCAATCACAATCACTAGTATTGGTCACACCTAAGGTCTGGTAACCTCGACCTCAACCCTTCCCAGTGCTGACATGTGGGTCACATGATAAATTAAGTGAACTTCTGGAGTATTTTTATCCACATTTTCCTATAACTAATACCACCTCACCAAAGTCCATGGCCCCTGCTACACAAAAGCTAAACCACAATTCCCTTAGTGAATGAAGTTATTTGTGAAGGGCGTCTATATTATGCTTCTGAGTGCTAAATCAATATCAACTGTGCATTGATGCTAAATATGTGTATATCCACTTGTTCTTACTCTGTTCATTCCATTGAAATCTATACCAAGTGTCGAGTCTCCTCTAAATCTAAGTTCCGCCGATGGTGATAGTTTTCTTTTGAATATATAGCAATGTAGGTGCGTCTATGTTTGAAAGGTGAATGATAACCAGAGAGTCTCTTAAAAGGAATAGCTAAGTGAGTGGAGTACTGTAGAGGTACTCCTCGTTGAAAACAATATTCTCACAGAAACCTTGGTCAGTTTCAACCCTTTATTGGGTCTGTTCTTTATATACCTGACAATATGGTGAGTCAAGCCTGTAGCAACAATGATGACACGCCTGCAGAGTGCTTGTGACCTAGAGTCCCAGAGTCTTTGGAGTTCTGGTAGGAGGTGGTCTGGAAGCAAGCTTCTGGCAGGGCAGGTGGTTGCTGGTCCAGTCTTGTAGAGTTGTAGCAATGTGTTCCAGTGGGTGAGTTCCAGAGCAAACTGTCCTCTGTTCTGTTGAGCCCCCTTTTTCATCCTCAAGCAGTTGGCGATTGCACCAATGTTTGATGCTGAGGAAAAGGGGATTCCCATGATGTCATGAGCATGTCACAAATGATGATTCATCAGCTGTCTTCTGATTATCTGATGACCTAGACCAGAGGGAAGGTAACCTGGTGCGAGCATTCAGATCTGTTTTTAGAAAATGTTAACCTATGACTGATACCTCATTGCAACCATTGTTCAGTGATTAAGGCAGCGATGTACTCAATGTACCTCCCCTCCTCTGCAGATGAGTACGTGATAAAATACACGAATAACTTTGAGACAGAAGGGGAGTGGCCGAGGAGGACCCAGACGGTGTTCTCCAACAACGGCCACACCGTCACCGGGGCCATCGAGGCCGAGGGCCGGATCTACATCGTACAGGTGAGCCCACGTCATGGGAAAAACAACTTCTCTTGTTGCCAAGAATATGTAGCCACTTGTTATTATTGTGTATCTTATGTACTTATTTTGATTAAAAACTAAACAAATTATTCTCATAGCAAGACGTGATAAGAGAAGGAAAGTTAATGTACGTATCATATAGGCTTCCTTTTTTTTTCAAATGAGTGAGCATACGAGGAAAACAATGTATGACTTCTTTGGGACTGGGGCAAAATGTGTTGGGGAGTATGATGTTTCACTTTTCCATTAACACAAACTGTGGTAACCAGTATCTTGTTGTCATGTTAATTTGGGAGTTGCAGTTCATGGGGAGTGGAGAGGCTGTCAGTGGTCAGAGTCAATGGTGCCATGGTGTTAACCAGGATGGCAGCAAATTCAAACAGTTGAAATGCCAACAAGGCAATGTACAATCCATTTCATCAGTTATGGTTTTGATAAATGTTCCTCTGCGTTAACAGTGTTAGGTTATTTGTTTCCAAACAGATAGTTGATTTCCCTGTATGAGATCTGTATGATGTGTTTTCAGGGCAGCGGTGTCTATGTGTACGATGGTGGCCTGATATTCCGAGGCTACTTCAGCCTGAACAGCATGTTCCCAGGATTTTACTCAATTGACACAATATTTCAGTATGACAACAAGTGGTTCATTATAAAAGGTGAGTGGTTTGTAGTAATATTATGCCAAAAATTGATCCATTATAAAGGTTGAGTGATTTTAAGTTGAATTGAAGTTACCTGTAGTGATTAAATGACAGCAGGTGGTTTATTATAATGGGTAAGGGGCATGTAGTAACTACATGACAAAAAGGGCTCATTATAAAAGGTGGGTGGTTCCAAGTGGCTGTTCAGGGGTAGAAGGGAGGTCTCAAACCAAGTAACCATCACTTCATCACAGCTACTTAGAAATGTAAAGACAGACACATGATCATGATGTACAATATGATGAATGTTCTTACATGTATTGTGTGTAGTCATGGTGATCTTAGATCTTGTGCACTGTAGATGTGATTTCATTTCAGAACAGGGGAGTTTCAACCAATGGGCTTTGTACTGCACATAATACTGAGAAAGACAAGCCCCTACCCAGATGAGAGGGGTTAACAGAGATAGATTTATTATTGGCATTAAGACATAAGATGTAACAGGCTCAATTCTTATAATTAAAGTACAGTTATTATGCTTCGACAAGTACATTCCTTATGTGTGTATCAGTTAACATTGTGTGTGTCCTACTATTGTGACCAGCCTTTGTTAATGAGGAGTGGCTCCACAAGAGGGAATACACTCTGTTACCCAAGCTATCGGCCAGCCACTGTGAGGAGGCCGCTGTGCTCCTTGCCACCACACTCCTAGTCCCGACAAGGGCTGGAACATGTGATTACCTGGCCGTCCCTGCCCCCGCTGGGGCCCAGCAACAGGCTCAATGGTATATCTGTATACCACCGATGTCAGAGTTTCAATAGAAATGGTGCTCATAATGTCTAAAGACTTTTACTTTTATTCTAAAAACATTTGGAAGATTCCTTAACTACAACAAGCTTAATTCAACTGTGTTTAGTGCAATAACTCAACTATGTTCAATCTTGATTTTGACACAGTTTTGATTAAAAAGAAAATATATTTATTTTGTAACAATATAATATGACAACCATACAGTAATTCTTGCAATAGGTACCTCCAAAATTCAAGAAAAGTGGAGCACTATTTCAGAATCTGCCCTGTCTTCAACAAAAGAGAAGGCAATCACTTATTTAATGCAATGGATAAATCACCCTTCCAATACTCTTTTCCTTATCTATTGAAATCGTTGAAAGGTATTATAAAGATGACAACATTTTGTCCCTTGGGCCTGGGGGGGGGGGGGGCAATCCCTACTTTACAAGGAACAATTTGCTTCACGTTTGGAAATGTGTAACCCTTGACCTGTACATATAGACTGAAAACCCTCACAAAGTCTTCTGGTTGCAGACGTGTTCTCGTACGAGGTGGTGCCGGCTGAGCGGCAGAGCGGGGTGGTGGTGGAGTGGGCGGTGCGGGACGGGCGGGCCGTCACCGCCACCTGGGGCCCCCCTCAGGGCTGCTCCCGGATCACTGCTGCCACCCAGTGGCTCAACGGGAAACTCTACTTCTTCTGTGGCAGCGTCTACTACCGCTTCAATCCAAACACAAACTCAGTAAGAAATCTAATTTTCATAGTTTTTATATCGAAGACCGATCATAACATTAGTTATCACCACATTCCTTGTTTTTTAAATAAAACTTTCAAAGTAACATTTTATTTGCCCAAATAATTCATCATGTTTGAATTCCTCAAGCTTTATTTCTAATTCATGAAGACGGCTATTAATGGGTTCAAAGTTATAATGAAAAATCCATGGTACATTTGCTCTACTATCCAGGAACATCTATGTCCTGTTAGTCTTTGGTTCCTTTTAGGTTTAACATTTTCAATATTATCTGAATAGGCGGTTTAAGGAATACTGGGTAATTGTAAAGTGAGTATGGGTGTTATTCTTTTGATAACTCCCAATAACATCACTGCAACCAACTATTTCGACATTACATTATGATGTTCTAATAACATTCTTGTAACATTATTTATGAGGCTGCAACTTAATAAGAATGTCACAATAACATATTGTTTAGGTGTGGTTGAGACCTCACTTAATTAGGATATTACCACAATGTTCTGTTTAGGTTACATTGACACCTAACCTCATAAGATAATCACAGTAACATATTGTTTAGGTAAGGTTAAGACCTGATGTATTCAGAAAATTACAATAACATTCTGTTTAGGTGAAGTTAGGACCTTCCCTGGTCAGGAGGTCACAATAATGTTCTGTTTAATTGAGGTCTGGACCTCACCTAATCAGAATGTCAGAATGACGTTCTATTTTGATTTTATCTTGGCCTAACCTCACCAGAACATTATGATAACATACTGTTTTGTTTAGGTTGCAACCTCCCAGAAAAATAATGTAACAGTTACATGACAATTCAGTAAGTAAGAGACAAACCAAAAAAGTATGGTCGCACAACGTGACCGTTACATCACACCTTGCCTGGGATTTAGTCATCTAGACCAAAATCAATATCTCCAGTCAATTAAGTAGTTTGTGGAAGGTGTCTTCTTTTCACTAATGCAAGTACTAAACCACTGTCAGTAGCACATCAAATCCTAAAGATACATCTCCGCTTGTGACTTACTCTGTTCACTCCATAGTGAATCTATCCAGGTGTAGGGCCTCTCAGTACTAAGTCCTGTTTAGATGGCACCAGACCATGGGGATAGGTGTGCATCCCTACATGACACCAAGTACATAAGGGTGTCTGTTCATTGCACTCCCACACTTCTGCTTATGTATTTCTGTTTCAACTTAAAAGCCATATTCCACTCTACGGTATTTGCTTTCGGCACTATGAGAAAACGCAAGTGAACTGCTGGAAACTTGTTTGCGGTAGTTGTTTGTGGTTGTTGGTATTTTATATAGGTTTTCTATGGACTACTTGTGGTCGGGGATACCAACATGTTGGTATCAAAACCTCAAATTGATTGCGGTACCGAAAAATAGCAACCGCAAATGCTCCCCACCACATATAGTGGAATATAGCTTTAGTCAGATCTGCATCTGGGGTGTTCAGAAGTGTATTATTATACCTAAAGGTAGCTGGCTGGGCCTTTACCTACCCGCCTGGTTGTCACATACACCAGCCGCTCAAACCGTCCATAACTAACTGAGAAGGGAGTACGAGGGTGGTTATCACCCCTAGCCGGGACCCCAATATCTAAAATAGGAAGGATCCACAGCAATCAGTAATGGTGGGACTGTGATGCTGCACATTTCTTTTTATGTTTACTCTTTTGATATTGGGGTCTCGGCTAGGGGTGATAACTGCCTGTGTACTCCCTTGGGGTTGGTTATGGATTATTATACCTTTTCTGTTAGATTTGAGCTCCCAAGGAAGGAATCACAGCAATCAGTAATGGTGGGACTGTGATGCTGCACATTTCTTTTTATGTTTACTCTTTTGATATCCATCAAATCCACAAACAGTAAGCAGTAAAATGTGGCTAGGAACATTGTGCAGATAATGCATATGTTAGATTTTTTATTTCTTAATGATTTCATTTTTTCATGAATTTTAGAAAAATAAAAAGTGTCTGTATCGCCCTGTGGGGCGATACAAGGCTGGTTATCACCCAGGTTTGTATCACCCTGTGTTAAACTCTTAATTACTAATCTTGTATCACCCTAAGGTATAATAAACTTCTTTATTATACCTTAGGGCGATACAGGTCCTGTAGTTAAGAGTTTAACACACACCATATCCAACTCAGGTGATAACCAGCCTTTTATCACCCTACCGGGTGATGCAGAAAGTAGTCCACACGGGAAACGGCCACGAAAACACAGTCCCTGATAGTGCGTGAAAAAAACGCATGGAACACGCATGAAAACGCATGAAAAATGCATAAACATCTCAGACTAAGGTATAATAAATCCATAACCAACCTTGAAGGTGGTACTCGGGCTTCTGCCTGGACCCTGATATCAGCCCCTGGACCCCGATATCAGGCTGATATCTCCACCCTCATACCACCTTCGAGGTTGGTTATATGTATGTCACATTTCCTCCTAACTAGAAGTTGTATTTGCTGTACACCTCAACTGCTCTATCCCAAAAGACTCTTTTACATTTTTGTATCAAATACCTGTACTCTAATCGGTACATCACGACAATTGCGTTTTATAACTCTCTAAGTAAATGATAAATCTCCAGAACCCAACAATGTCGCTCTTTCCTCTTCCAGTTTGACCGCAGCGCCTACCCGAACTACCCGCGGCAGAACAGCCAGTACTGGTTGAACTGTGAGTACGGCCGGCAGGTGGGGGAGGTGGGGGACGGGGGGCCCCGGGTGGTGGGCATCAGGGAGCCCTACGACCCCCCGGACCCCCCGGGACCCCCCCGCCTGGCCCCCTCAGCCTCCAGCACCCCGCCCCCGCCCCGCGCCCACCTCCACACCTGGGCCAGTCTGTGGGCACTCCACCTGGTACAGATGGTGGTGGTCTCAGGAAGGAACTAAGACACACACAACTGTACATCTAAATGTATGTACATAAAATACGTGTGAGAAGAGACTCGGTTAGGGCTTTGTTGGATCGTGGATATCCGGCATTACTGTGCAAACACTTCATGTCACCGGATCCTCAGTTTAAGAGGGACTACTGGCGTAAAATACCTGCAATTGAAATTTAGACAAATCGTTATAAAAATTAAAGGTAGGTAGAGGTGGAACATTATAAGAATAGACCAGCTAATTCAAGCTATACCTTTACGATATCATACCATGGAATGATGACCGTCGATTGCGTCCCCTATGCTGTTATTATTGTGAAGAACAGGACAAATTCTGCACGGTACCACTCCCTGCTCAGACTGTCCAAGTGGTGAATCTAATGGTTCTTAGAACAATATCTTAGATTCAGGGGTTAGATCTGTCATTGAGTTGCATAACTTATTATATTGGGAATTGTGCGAATTTTTGTAATGGTTTTTGTGATGTAAAGGCACAGCATTCCAAGTATATACACGACTTGCGCACACGTGTTTTAATCGGGACTAGCTGTGCGTTTTGACGTAACTATATGCTAATTTGTTAGAATGAGTTGACTTCAAACTTTTTACCATAAGTGTACGTACAGACTGGACAATGATGAGTATTGTCCAATTTGTAGGAGGACAATGTCTGAACTGAAAACACATCGAAACAGCCTTAGTACTGTGTTATACAAGCGCAAACGATAAGTGCCCCCTGGCTAAATGTTGGCTGTTGGTTAGGTGTCTAACATGTCATTTAGATGGAGGATTATCAGCTGGTCTTAGATAAAAGCATCCATAATTGTAATAGGGTTCAATTGTGTTTCCTCCTTTTCATTTGTATGGTGATGCCTTAAGATAAAACCCTGAAATGGAGTACCATGAGACACAATTTGCATATTATGAAAAAATGATGTCTCATCTATTTTCCCAAAATGTTCATATCAAACAAAGACCCAGTGCCCAGTCTATAGTATCATATTTAAGTCTTAAGTTTGTTAGAATATGATAACCTGTAAGGTCCAATTTCGTACAGTTGAGTTAGAGACATAACCATGTCGTTCTCTAACCATTCCACATTGGCACCTAGAGGAGATCCTGGATATTTAATCAACTTCTAACATATCATCAATCACCTAGTTTAACCATCATCTAACAATACCTTGTAATATACGTTATTCTAACATATGCGTTTATGTCAATAATTATCCTTAACGAAGCTCAATCTTAGGAGTGTTATTGCAAATGTAATATAAGAAGTATTAGAAAGTGCTGTGGTGTAGTTATAACATAAACAGAGAATGGCTGCAGGGGAGAGATGAGAAAGGGGATTTGGTCAACATTGGTTTTGCCCTTTTCCCCCAAGAAATACAGATACAGCTATTTACTACTAACAAATGTTTGAATCATGATTTCTTAAAGCATTTTCAAACAATTGTATTGAAAATAATGGAGAAACAAAGAACTTCTGTTGCAAGTTTTATACATTTTGAAACATTTTCTGTGTGTTGCTTTCTCAGATGGTTCTTAATTCAGAGCAATGTAAAGCTTTCCCTTGACTTGTGAATATAGCTCTTAGCACAAGCAGCCAAACATGATCTTTTGTTCCTTCAAGGTTACGTGACTTTCATAGCTTTACAGACTAGGAATGTATATGATTTGCAATCTGTAAGGTAAATGCACTTTTATTTCAACTAAATTGTGAGCTTTTTATAATAATTAAACTAAATACATGTAATTGTTAAACGATTGAGTTGGGGAGAATAAAACACCAAGACTGTATTAATTAAATCTAAGGATTCATGCTGTTTTGTGATTGTACTCATTTAAATTCTCGACTATGACACTATAGCATGATGAAATAAACATTTCTGCAGTAATGTTATCAATGGTTGCACTATAGCTTGAGTTAATCGATTTTCAGAGTCTCAGAGTTGACCAGAGTCTTTACTTTTAGGTTTCAAAAATCCATTTGTAAATTTACATGAGGTAAATAAACTTAATAAATGAGGTGGGTCTGAACTTGGATTAAGGAGACAATCACTTACAAGCCTTAACACTGACAGCAACAGAAAACCAGTAACAGAGTCTCTGTCAAAGATGATGACTATGCTTCAACCTTGGTCTGGTAAAAATAAAGAACGCTGACAGTTGCTTGCACATATCGAAGATCGAAGTTGAAATCAGATTTAATATTTTGAAGGTAAATCTCTAGAAATGATGCTGTAGTGAAAAAATTCATCTGAATCAGTTCGTGCCAGAAGGGCATTGAGACTCCAGTTGGACACTGTCAAGTCGTGATGCTGGTTTCATTTTAAGATAAGATAATGCAGTACTTTTCATTTTGAATAAAATTATCAAATTATACAATATAAGGTACATAGGTACATACCTAAGAATGTAATGAATATAGAATTCTATATGTCTTTCATTTTGATACTCTTGATAAGGCCTTGATACCATAATTTTTGGAGAGCAAGTGAAAATGACTAAACCAAATCTGAATAAACAACATCTGCTAGGCCCACAGGCCTTTTAACTGCTGAAAAGTAATATGGACCCACCTTTCATGCCTTAGTTCAGGAGTATGAGCAAATCCAATATGATTCCATCTTACGATAAAGAATACTAGCCTGGCATCAATTCAATATATCAGATCTCTGTGAACATGGCCCTACGAGAGTCAACACTTTGAACCATGTGAGCTCCCTGTTATTGCAGTCTGAATTTGCATCAAAGTTGACAAATGAACCTCTTACAGCTTTGCAATCAATATTTTCAGAGTATTTGTTGCTAATTTGAAATAATAAAACCCTGGCATTTGGGGAGAATCTCAACATAGACATCAACATAATGGAATGAAACCACAGAAACAGTGGTTGACATACTTTCACTGGCACTGATGAAGAGAAAACAGTAATATAGTTTGGCATTTGAGCCTATTTTGTCAATTCATTTCACTTTTCACGTAAATGACCATGCATGCAGATCTGTAGACCCCCCAAAAAATATATTGAACTATTTGGCTGAACGTGAAAGTCATATAAAGCTACAAATTTGGGCGCAAAATTCTCATAACCTCTGTATTTCACTGAAATTCACTGAACCTCAAATACCCAAACAAGCACTTTATTCCACTATTTTATTAAGAACATCATTAGACAGCATGTGTCAATGACAAAACAATATTTTGTTTGATGGTAGAGGTTAAAGATCACATCGAGCCCAAACAAACCTTTTTAATAGTTTTGCTCAGGGCATTGGTGGCCAGCATCTCCTGGCTTTTGCCGAGCCTGGACAGGCATGTGGGACATGGGGACCCTGAGCCAAGATCTCCTGTATTACACATCAATGCTCACACAGGTACTCCACTCCATGCTACAGTGGTTACAGAACCAATCTTGGCCTGGGAGGAAAACATTATGATAATTACAGCTATAACTTTCATAGCACCATACCAGGAAAATCCTTTGTATATACTTTTGGAACGTCTGACCTTGGGGACAAATTCTTCAATGCTTTCAAGAAAGGACAAGTGAAAATCTATAATTCAAATGAGATTTTATTTTTTAAAGAAAAAGAAGTTAAAAAAGACTTGATGTGCTATTTGTGTTTCTAGCTGCAGTCCCCACTCTGGAGGGCCATCTGTACTCTGCTATGCCCTGCCAGGGAGACATAATGCACTCTTACTCTTAAAAGATGAGAAATACTGATTATTCAATAATCATAGATTACACTTAAATCAAGATAAGTTTTTCTGCAAGACTAGGAAAAGTGGTATCTTTGCATGCAGGGATATTTGGAGACATTTTCAGTATGCAACAATAAAACACTACATAGCTGAACACAGCATGAAGTACACGTAAGGATACAATACTATGAAACAAGTGTTGGACGCTATCCACAATATGTCAGTCTCAACATGCGCTCTTCATACTGTCATAATATAGTATCTGAAACAGTTTCTTCATCACCCAAAGCCAGTAAATTCATATTTGGAAGTTTAACAAGATTTTATATTGTTTGTACCTCACCCCCCAAAAAAATCATTTCTACATAGCTCAAAACACTCTACCAAGAGTTTCACTCAGTGTCTAGCACCATAGGCCTCAACAGCCCTGACAGTGGGAACCCATTACATTGTCTTAGTTCCCACACTACAATAGCAAAACAGCTCATTATCAAGGACAAGTAATAATATTTTAATCAAATTGTTATATCACTTTCTTACAACGAGATTTGGCCCTTTGCAACTGTCCCAAGATAATACTGAACTCCTAACAAGGCAGCGCTCATTCTGATCAACAGTCTCCTTAATTGACTGTGCGGTGTATGTGAACCCTGGAGGGGTCATTGGCGAGGAGTATCTGCTCGGACCAGGGGCATATAGGTCCGGGCTGCGAGGCTCAAAGGAGAAAATCCGAGTGTCACTTGACGGGCCAGCCACCGCTAAAGAAGCATCGGTGGGACGGGGATCACTCCCGGGCGTGGGGTGACGCCCCGTCCGCACCAAAGGAGAGCCACTCTCTTCGTCGTGAGAGCCCGTGGGAGCCGCGGGCACTTCCGGAGGGAGCATGTGATCATCCTCGTGTACAGCGACGGGCAACTCCCTCTTTGGAATTGCTTCCGGGTTGGGAGAAGTTGCTGCGGGAGACATGCAGGGCGGTGAAACCCCGACAGCCGCATCACCGCTGGGGCTGCGCCTGACGGATGCCTGTACGTTGTAGGGCATCAACGGGGGCATTGTGACATCGGAACTCTGGAAGCGGAATAAGTAAACACTTCGTTCAATGTGTGAAATATGAAAGTGAAAAATGTTAAGGAAGAAGTCTAAGGCAGGCAAGAGTCCTAAGGACAAACTGCCGAACACGAAAGTGACGACCACTGAAATGCTCGAGAGTGAGGAATTAGAAACTAAGACAGTAAAAACCAGGACACACCTGGAGGTTAGAAAACCTTCGGTAGTGGCCAAAGAGAAAGGGGTAGAAGTGGTGTTGGAGGAAGTAAGAATACATGCTACTCTGAAAACGTTAGACGTAGTGAGACAACTATTGGAGGACAACTTGCTACGCTTCCATGTAGTTACCTGGGCCTCACTTATGGGCAGAGTTTCCGAAGGAGGAACCCCTGGACTTATCGGTACGTAAACAGCCGAGCCAGGAAGACGCTCCACCGGGTGACCATTCAGGGGACGGCCGGTCAGCCGCGGGATCTGGTCCAGGCTAGCCTGAAGGTTGGAACGAGGACCGAGGACGGTGGCCCGGCTAGTGACTGAGTGCGTTACGGTTGGGGAACCCTCCGCATCACGCACACGCAGAAAGTAACGACGACCAGGCTGGAAGTCACTTGCCTCTAGGTAGAGAATTGCGCCGTTATCCAACCGCACGGAGGTGTAGCGACGGCTCATCAGATCCTCCTCACCTGACATAGTGAAACGTGTGCAGAGAGAAGTCGTACGGAGATTAAAACGAAGTGTAGTGACAATGGTAACTCCGAAAGACAGACTAAAGCGGAGGAGAAAGGAACAAAGCTTAAATATGTTATAGAATAGGGCGACTGTTTGAAAACAACACGGAAAAAGACTGACCTTATCGGGTAGAACTGTCGGATACGAGTGGTGTTAAAGCCTAATTAATACCCCAAAAGTATAAAACAGTGTAGTAAAACCGGGATGTGTGAACAAAAGCAGTAATTCATTGCAGATAACAGTAATTGTGGGAGTACGGTGTTGTGAAATCGAATATTCAACAAATCGACACTATGGCGAAGTTATCACTGAAGGTAGTAATGGTAGCGGGGCTAATCGCGATACCCTATATGCAAGGGGTCGCGCGGGAGCCCCGAGCCACGGGAGGCGACGCAATGTACGCCAATACATTAAGTAGAGAACAATATGGAGTCGTATTAAAGCCAGGCAGACTGATGTCTACCGCCGATGTAACGCACATGTTGCAGGGGTTCAAAGTAACAGTCCCAAGGGAGGAATCACAAATGTACCGCTCCCTCAATACAACTCAGTGGTGTTGGATGACCGCTGACAACAGGGGACGGACTATTGACAGAACTACCTGTAACCAGTTAACGCACACCGAAAGATGGCTAAATGCCACCGCGGAATCCCTAAGTGCCGCACATATTAGGGAAGTGGCGGAAACACTAGCAGCACTACCTCGAATCGATGATTCAGATTACATTAAACACTTACCGAAGAATCGGTCGAAGCGAGGTTTACTAGACTTTGTAGGAAATGCAAGCTATCATTTATTTGGAACTGCCACAGCAGAAGACGTAGAGGCAAACAGGGCATTGATCTAAGTAATGGGCGATGAACTGTGGGGAACGAACTCTGATCTAGAAACTGTTGCGAAACAATCGAAAGAAACATTTGCGAACCTTCAGAAATTGGGTCTACGCGTCGACGCGTTCAATGAGGACTTTAAGGTAGCGACAAACAGTCTCAGGGAAAGACTGTTGGTACATGCCGATCACCTGCGGGCCCTGACGCTGCAAGACATGTTTAATTCAATGATCTATGAGGACCGATTAGGAGTGATCTTTTATTTAGTGGACTTAATGAGACGCACGATAGCTTTCAGGATGGGCATGCAATCTCTGTTGCAAGGGAAACTGTCGGAGGAACTGGTGCCACAATCGGCGCTGCGTCGAGCTATCAAGTCTGTGGATGACTATCTGAAAAGAGTTTATCCCCGCTTTAGGGTGGCGTTTACCGAGCCGTCATTCTATTATGACAACGCCAACCCGATGTTCATGCGTGGTGAGAATAAGGGCGAAGTCACGCATATTCACGTATACATAAGGATTCCACTAGTGTCGGAGGAACATTTATTTCGAATATATAAGGTCCAGACTTTCCCGGTGCCGGTAACCATTCAGGGTACGCCCGATCGGGACGCCCTACAAATCGTGAGATTACCCCCACAGGTTGCTGTGTCGCTGAGTGGTACGTACTACATACCAATGCCAAGCTCGGACTTCGCCGGGTGTTATGGACGGACATTACTATTGTGCAAGGACGTACCCTACATGAAACAGAGCACAGAAAACACCTGCATAGCCGCTCTTCTGAGAAATGATCACGACATCGTAAAAGCGAAGTGTGAGTTGGACTATTTGCTGAATCCCGACTTTGGGGAGATGGCAATCTACTTGGACGATGGGCACATGCTACTTGTAAGTGCGGAGACAGAAGGACAACTCATCTGCGGCAACAAACCACCGGTAACGAAGAAGATTGAACATTTCACTAAACTGAGAATCGGGTGTGACTGTGCGTTTCAGACGAAAGGGGCCTGGATCCCCTACAGTTTGCGCAACTGTGAGCGACACGTGAGCGAGTATGCAATGGAATACCCTTCCAGTAGATTACTGAAAGCCCGCATGAGAGTCGAGACCTGGACGCTCAATGAGATTAGCAACGAAATCCTGGAAGCACCACTGACTTTGGCTGAGGACCCGCTGCCGTGAGAACTTAGATCCCGTCTTAAGAGACAGGCGGAGGGATACACGTACCGAATACCGATGACGGACTTACTTAGCCGTATAAGGGACAGGAAAGACAGAATAGCGGATCTGGGGAACAGGATTAACACCACGGGGTGGTCGGCCTATACGGGATGGCCGGCCTATGTGGCACTTGTGATCGTAATTGTGGTGGTGCTGGTGCTCATCGGAGTCGCTTGCAAGATGAAGAAGCCTATCGTGGCCCTGTTTATGGCCGCACGGGCGCCAGCAGCTACTAACGCCAGCCGTCTCAAGGCCTACTGTCCTCCAACGGCGGCCCCATGTCCTCTACCATCGAATGTGTCAAGCATGACGGGGGCGACACTGGTACTTACGATCTTCTCGCTGGCACTATTTATGTTGTTCATGTGGTGGCGCCAGAAAAAGGACAAGAACAAGGAGACACCTGATGGGCTGTATATTGAGATAGCCGCTCCTACCCACCGCGAGATTGTATTTCTGGGAGAAATAATGATCTCGAATACGCACATCTTCACGGAGGGTAATGCCTTAGTGGACGATATTCTGGTCAACCGCCTGTTCATGCAGCACAAGGTATGCGTCAAATGGGGACAGAAAGTCAAAGGAGCGGCAAGCCGAGTAGGAGAACATCCAGTAAACATACCACTACTGACGGGTCCGGCAAAACACGGTACCCATACACGACTACTGCGGACGGTGTCAGGGATTGCGTACCCTGTTCCACGCAATGTACCCTGCCTGCTGGACGGATCGTGGACCCTCGTGGGAAGCCGAGGGAACCTACCGACTCCGGCCTTACCACCTGGAGCCAATCAAGTGAACGTGAATGAAAGCAGACTGGCCCATGAAGCAGCAGAAGTAAGCAGACAAAACAGTAGGAATTCAGAAATGACTTCATTAATGATGGACAGAAATGACCGAAGAGGCACAGGAGCCGTATACGAGCCACTCCGGCACGCGTCGCCAGATGCGATAATGGATTTGCCTTGAAGGCACTCGTTGTACCAAACTGAGATTGAAATTGGAATCGTGCCAAGTTGGCATTGTGCCAAATATCAGGGTAGGCGGGCTCGAGTCATGCATGGGCGCATGATGAGAGCCTCACCGGGTATTAAAGTCTTAACACTATGCAACGGTGCCCCAGGAAGCTTAGCGTAGACCTTTTTCTTAATGAGTTAAAAGTGAACCAAAATTCCAATAATACATGTCTGATATGCTTGCCTGAGTTTGTTTAGACAGCAGTTCAGGTGCATGTTAATAATCCAAAACAAAGGAATGTTGTACACCGGGATGGTTCCGTGTAATCCCTGACGTCGAATTACTAGGAGCCATTTCAAGTAAATAAAATATTGGGAAGCGTATGACTGATATCATACCAACTTTTCGCGAGAATCGGGCCGTCGCCGGATGGTATGCCTTGTGTCAACGGTGTGTCGTCTGGCGACAGCACGGCGTGCTGGAGGCACAACTATAGGCACCATGGATGGGCGTCCAACGACAGCCAATATCATCCACGGACTGTCCAGGCATCCGATAGACCAACAATTAGTAAGGCGAAAACGCATGGACGGAGTACCAATAGAACAATATCCATTAGGCCTAGTGAAATACATAATGAACGATCAACACACGTGTGGAACTGAGGAAACGAAGATGGACTTGTGTATATAGCAATGCTTTGGACGCTTTATGTGTAAGTAGTACGAATTCTAGGTTAAGAACCATTATCATGAGGATATATATTGATTTACTGGTGCTATTAATGGTGCTATGAGACGAATCATCCGAATAAGTGACATATCGTCAAAAGCTACTACTGTGAAATATAGGCAGGTACAGCTTATGCATAACGATGCCTTGTAAAATATTAGCGTATATTAGTTGTTTTAATGTTAAGTAGTTATAGAGCATACGCCTGAGAGGAAAAGCTCAAAATGTCAAGATCGGTAATATGAGGTATAATTAGTATTGTTAGGAGTCGGATACGTATTGACCAAGAGATTATGAAACCGTTGATATAACTAAGGTATAAAATCTAACTGCTCCACGAACGGCCGCACGCGTAGTTTGCCCCATACCTGTAACGCCGTGTCATATCATCATTAATTAGCATAAACTCATCATTACATTAATACCTTTGGTACGTTCGAATAGGTGGTTTCGAACCGGGTAGAAAAACTTACTAGAACTAACAAGTCCATATCCTTGAACTCTTCCTCCCCGTTCATGTATTGGCGGGGGTCTCTTTCAGAAGCTTTTCTGGCTCGAATCCTCTTATCTTCGCTTGGCTTGGGTACTGTTATTGTTTTAATATGTTAGGTCTGAGGGAAACGGACACAACCAAGTTTATAACTTTAATTCTTGTGTTCCATGAATCCTTCTTATGAGTTAAAATAACTCTTTAAATTCTTCCTCCTTGTCCATGTGCTTGCACGGTCTAGAACCCTTAAATTCGACATAGGACAGGGATGTTCTTAGTCGACATACGACATCAGGACCCTCCATCAAGGGCTCTGCTTGTGGATTCAAACACGAGCTAGTGGGCAGATTAATCACTTACCGTTTTCGGAAAACACGAAAACGAATCTTTTCTTGTGTCAAGGAAATCCAAAGAAATTCCATAAGGAATATGCATTGTTCATCCATATCTAAAAATCATTTCATAATATGTTGAAACTTACCGTCATAGAGTATTGCAGAGCACTGTACATCGCTGCGACAGTTGGTACTGTCCATAACTTACCAAATATAGCTCGGGCATTTGCCGAGCTGTATAATGATGTTACAACACACAGATATCTATGATGATCTTCCGCATAGCTCACACATATGTCGTGGGAACTTGTAGTCCAACAGACGCAGCCTCGCACAAGAAGGTAGGAATGCCGACCCTCTGTGGAAGTCGTCCTCCATTGGTCACGTTTGCTGGATCTAATGGGTCTTGGGACTTTCCTTGGAGTTGTGTCATTTTGATATAATTGTGAGGACTAGAACTCATACAACCATAGGGTCTTCTTGGGTTTTGACCTAACAGTTAGTAACTGACGTGTATCAACGGTTGAAAACTACGCCATAAAAGCGCGTTAATCTTCTTGGTCACTACAATAGCGTGAACGATAGGAAGCTTACGGGAAGGTAGAAATAAGATAAGATAGCCATGTATCCTAAATCACTGCTAGTTAATGTTAAGTAGATAGAGAACTCACAGAATAGGTTTAACCCAGGGATGTATGATTATGTGAAAGCTTTTATTTATTGGTCCTCCGTTTCTCTTTTCTTAAACGGAAGGACCACGCTTGAACTATCCCATACTGGGAAACCTGCAGACTTTTTCTTTTTAGATGCCAGAACCGTCTCAGGGCATCTAGGAGTTAGACTTCACTTGAAGAACACTCCATGGGTTTTGAGGGTGTGATTATGGTCATGAATGGACGAACATACCTATAGCAAAACATTAGTTTGTGCTATTTGATTTGATTGATTGTATAATTGTGGATAGGTAGTCCTTTACTAAGGACTCCCTGGTTGAATCAGACGAAAGTGATAATTAATCAATTACGGAAACCGATTTCATCTACTATGAAACCGGTCTCCTATTTTAAGCGCCGTCGACTGCACAAAGGTAGAGATTAAAACATCTGCTTTGTGCATGCTTATTGAATTAGTGTAAGGGTCACCAGATGAATACAAAATGATAAGAATTCCTCTAAATTACTTAGTCTATGAAAATATCTCGTAATGGCAGGTGCCGCTGGTAGGTGTAAATATACCTGACGACAATGCTCACCGGGACACACTTCCCCGCAAGCACCGATGCCTTGGGTAAAATCCATATCAGACTGCTTTATAAGCAATAGTGCAGGGTAAGAGAGAGGGGAGAGACCAGTAGCATTTGGATCATACGGATTGGGAGATTCGAAGGGGTTTAGATAGCTATACGAGCAAAGGGACATCTGGTGACTTATACGATACTACCGTACGACGGCCGGAGGTGAGACTAGGCGGACTCTACGGAGGAAGCTGACTCCACTCTAAACTGGAACTGTTATACCTTGGACTTATTGCCATCACGAGCAGCTGTACGCATCACCATATCCATCAATAAACTTACCGTACTGCCAAGCGTTGTTCATGTTATGGATTGAGCGCCCATCTCGTGGACTTACTCACCACTCGACTAGCATCCCATTAGAGACAATATTAATAACAATAATCATCTCGGACAATGCACTATAAATATAGTTAACCCTAATCAACACACAAGCGTTCAGTACAGCAAAAATGATTTCCGGGTTTTGATCCCCTGCTGTTTGCCTGCCCTGTCACCTTCATATCATAGATTCGATCACCAAAGACAGAATTCGTCCCAACTGGTTTTTGCCATGAAAATGACCCTGGCTGTATGTACGGCCTAAAACACCCAATACTCACTCTCTCATAATGGAAAAACTAAACTTCTTCCCTTGATCTTGTCATAAATCTATACAAAAAAATTGCAAACCCCCAAAACCCCAACCAGCAAAGCAAAATTGTGTATAGATATGTCAGAAGTGTAAGACTTAGATTTCAATGACGCAACCAATAGCCAAATATACACAGGTTTTGAGAGTGTAGGAATTTGCCAATTCTTTATTTATAGATTTGGAAATTCCATTTGTAATTTTGCTAGGCCTAAAAGGCTAAACATAAATTATCTGCATCAAATGCATCAGGTCTACTGATACTACAGTGACAGTCTATCAAAAATATTTCACTCACAAGCCTTGACACTTACAGCAGCTGAAACTGCATTGACAGACCCTCTATCAGAGATGACGACTATGCTTCAACCTTGGTCCAGTAATAGTTAAGAAAACTAAGTTGCTTACACATATTGAAGTTAAAATCTGATTTGATATTTGATGCTAGATCTTCAGAAATGATGCTTTAGTGACAAATTCACAAATCATTTGAATTATTTCCTGCTGAAAGGCACTGAGACACGGGTCTGACAGTCAAGTGCCAACACTGGTGGCTTTTTTTTTTTAAAGTAACTCGATACTTATCATTTTGAATTTGGAATGCGTCAGGACTTGAAATTATCCAATTTACAATATATACACCAGAGAATGTTAAGATTATAGAATTATATGTCTTTCGGTTTGATACACTAGATAAGGAGCCTTCCATTTAGCACATACACACATAGGGGGTGTGGGGGAATGTTTTTAAAGTCCATGCGTTCCTGTACAAATCCAATGTGTACTTTGGCCCAATGGGGGTGGAGGTGCACGATATGAAATTTGTTTAAATATGCATATACTTAATCGAAGGCCCCTAATGACTCGAAAGAAATTTTGAGTGCGAATGAGAGTGCTCAAACCAAAGCTAAAAAAATTACATCTTCTAAGCCAACAGGCCTATTTAAAATTCTGAAACATAATATGAAGCCACCATTTGAATATGATTTGCTCTAATGATATGAAATATTAGCCTGAGCCTGAGATTCTCAATGTCTCAAATAATATGCATCGAAGTCGACAAATGATCTTTCTACTGTTTTGAAGTCAATATATTCAGAGTATTTGATGCCAAGTTAAATGCGAAAATCTTGATAAAATCCTGGCATTTGGGAAGAATTCCAACATAGGCATCGACCCAACCGAACCCACGAAAACCTCAGACACAAAAGGTGGTTGACCTACTTGCACTTGTGAAAAGCAAACAATATAATTAGTTCGGCATTTTAGCTAATGTTTCCAATACATTTTGCTTTGTTTTCACTTGAATGATTTTTCATGCTCATCTATAGCTCTAAACAAATGTATATTAACCTATTTGGCTAAATGTAAATGATATGTTAAGCTTCAAATTTAGGCGCAAAACTCAGAAATGATTAATGACATGACCATGGTGGCTGGTTTGTCCTTAACTGAGAGGGTGTGAGTGTTAAAAATGAAATAATGAAAAACTATTTAAAAACAAAATGAGCCAATTTTTCCTGTTATATTTAACATCATATGATCCAGGTTATATGCCCCCATCTGGTTTGAATTCTGAGAAAAAAGGCCAATCATTGTCAAACTAAACACACTTTGGTAACTTTTACTGGGCCCTGTCTTAAAACATCCTCAACTTTGGTCTTTCCTTCAAGTATGTGACTAACCAGGGAAGAATTATAATAACTCCTGTATTTCCCTGAAATTCATTTTACCTTAAAATAACCAAAGGAATACTTTATTCCATTTACCACCATTTTATTAAGAACATCATTAGACAACATGCGTCAATGACAAAACAACATTTTGTTTGATGGTAGAAGTTTAAAAAGTTTAAACTGTTTTATCACATGAAGAAAAAACTGACAGTTTTACATAGTTCCTTGCTTGTAGCGTTGGGTTGCTGGCTTTTCCCTGCTCTATCCTGGCCTGGATGGGCCTGTGGCTTGTGGTGACCCTGAGCCTGGAGCTCCTGTGCCACACATCAACACAAACCTTGCCACACATCTATACTCACACAGGTGCTCCACTCCCTCAGGGGCCTACAGAACCAACCTCGTCCTCGGAGGAAAGCATTATGGCAACTTTCTCAGCATCTTACCAGAAAAATCCTTTATATAATATACATTTGGAATGTCTGATCTTTTCTTTTAAATTCTTTACAGCTTTCAACACAGTACAAGTAAAAACTCAAAATACAAGTCAGATCTTTTTTTTTTAAAAATAAGAAGTAATTAAAACTGACTTAATGTGCTGTTTGTGTTTCTAGCTGAAGTTCCCACTCTGGAGGGCCCTCCGCTGTACAGCACTGTGCCCTGCCAGGGAGATGCAACGCACACTTACCCTTAAGGTGGGACAATCAGAAACCCACTTCTGACTTTCCAAAATGATAGTTTTAACAGAATTCATACATGAAGAATACTGAACGTTCATGTTTTATAGATTACACTTAAAATTGATATAATTCTTCTGCAAGACTAGGAAAAGTGGTATCTTTGCATGCAGCGACATTGGGAAACATTTTGGGTACGGGGCAATAAAACATATAGCCGCACACAGCATGGATTACACGTAAGGTTACAACACTACTAAACAAGTGTTGGACGCAATCTGCAATAGTCTGCCTCAACCATTTAACAGTCATCATCATGCTCTCTTCATATTGTTATAACATAGTATTAGAAACAGTTCCATCATCAACCGAACCTAGTAAATTCATATTTGGAGTTAAACAAGATTGTATATCATGAGAATGAAATTATATGAAATCACTCTTTTAACTTGTAATCTTCCTGTTTGAATTTATTGTCAGGGAACTTTTAAGGGAATTATTTAAGATTTTTCAGAATACAAAATGGTAAAAACTATGTACAAGTTAAGTGGAAAGAGTTTTGTAGGGCACAGCCCCAAATGGGGGCAAATCTGTACTGACATAATGGAAACATAAGGAAAGTAGAGGCAAGCTTATGTACTTGTTTAAGAAGGTTGTCTGATAACCCAAATCACTTGTCCTTGTCCTAGCCCCCAAAGCTAGTCTCTGAACAACCATAAACATCAGGCTCTACAATACCCGTTAGCCCTTCCTCATGTTAACATATTCAGTACTATAGTTACCAAGGGCTCTCAAGAGCACAGCTCCAAGGCCAAACAGGTATTGGAGCAGTGACTGTTCCGTAGCTAACAAGAATACATATCATTTTCGCTCCAAAAATATCTGTCATACCACAATTCATGACACAGAGTCTAATCGTAACACATTCTTCCTGGAAGTGTTAAGTATGCGACATAGTTCATACGGAAGAAACATTCCCACTTGGTCTAGGCCTTACTGTTGTGTACTAACATAACAAACTTTTCCCCTTAGAACAATGATACCATCTGATGTCAATGCTATGCGTCTAACACTAAGTATTTACCTTCAAAGGAAACTGACTCTCAGAGTCCTGGTGTGACCGGCAGTATGTGTCCTGTCCTACAGAGATAACACTATCGCTGTTTTAAGGGATGCCACTGTCTCAAACTGCCTAAATTCTCCCATGTCCAAATTCTAACTTCTAGTATAACTTTTACAAGTTAATTCCAAAAATAACCTTGAGCCAACCCCTGCCCCATGTGCAGCTAGTTACATATGTCCGTTAACAAAGAAATAAAGTACACTCAACAATTAAGGGGGCAATTAAAGGAAGAAGCCACTAATGGGGCACATACTAAGCGTCAGGGACCCGGGTCTGGGGTTAGAACACAACATAAAGGACCTTCCATCAAGTACATACGCACATTTTAAAAAATCTCAGACCCCCCCCCCCCCTCCGACCCCCCTTGGTCTAAAGTACACAATGGATTTGTACTAGAGCGTACGCTCATTTTAAAAATATATGCAAATCCTCTCCCCCTTTGGTGTGTACATAATTAATGGAAGGCCCCTAATACATGAAGTTACTCTTTAAACAGACTATAAAGACAGCCATCCGAGAAGAGGCGATTCATATTTCATGACAAGGCATCTTAGAATGCTTGCTGTTGTGTTCCTCATTGGGCTGCCAATCTATATAACGTTCTCTGTTGTTTAATTCATGGAATTACCTTTTTATAACGATTTTCTGAGATTTTGGTGACAAACTGAAGAAATATGCAATAAAAGATGACAGATTTCAGTATTGTTTCTATTAATGTGACCTCGTAGCAACAAGCACCATTCTTATTACTGGTGGTAGGTGTGCTGAAGCCTTCTCGGGGTCACAGGGCATCTTGTTAATGTGTCATGCCCTTTTTGTGTGTGAAGACATTAGGAGGCTGAAATATGTGTTTTACTGGTTCCCGAGATGAATGAATCCTTTACATGTTTAACCAGGTTCTGGGCTCGGGATGAGTCTTTGGGTGCACAAAACAAGAGGTGAGGTTTACATTCTGCAGAGAGATCTATCCATGTCCTATCAAACTGGGCATTGGTATTAACCAAACATGGCATAGTAATGATGATCACTTCCTCAAGTCTTGCACATACTTCACCTCCCTGTGCTTCACTAAGTGCACCAAGATTATCGTAAGATTAGAACACGCCTTGAGTCCTGCAGGGAACCAATGAAATAAAGACATGATTGACATATACTTTAGTAATATCAGGATATAGTAATATATATCATCAACTAAAATCTTTTAGCTAAAAGCAGGTTATTGCAATGTCTCCAACTAACTGCTGTATAGGTATAATATCATATTACCAAATACAATACATCAAAACAAGATAACATAAATATATTGAATTTCCTCTCCTCGCCAAGATCCTTGGCCACAATAACCTGACACCCGGTGTCGCATTCACAGAGCCTTAAGTTACCTCTCTGTAAGTCTGGCCTTGCGCATTCCAGAACCTTCGCAAACACCTCTCCTAGGTTTCTTGGAAACGTGCTGCCCATGTGTATAAATGATACTGCAGCAACAGATGGGTACAATATAACCCAACCATGCTCTCATAGAGCAACTTCTGAGTGTATGATGTGAACCGAGTGCCCCACACAGCAAACAGGGTGGGCTTACTTATCGGGGTAAGTTTTCCCAAAGACTTATTGAGGAACAGAAAATCTGTTATTGGGGCCTTTATGTGCAGGTGGCCCCACTGTGGGTGATAATAGGGGATAAAACCAAGGTATGTAATGAAGATGAGGGTTTTCCTAAGTGTCCCAGTCAGACGTATTCTGTTTCAGGGGTCCACTGATCTGGCATGATGGGACTTGATGAAGGTAGAGGTGGCCCAGAACCTCTACAGAGATGGGATTATCCAACACCTGCTCTGTCCCTGTGTGGACTGGGAGAAAGGCTGGGCTGATCACACACAGGCTAAAACCTACTGTGTAACAAGGGTCTGAGAGTCTAGCCCCAGCAGGCCCTACGGCTGAATACTGTAAGGTGTTTGGGTCTGCCTGCAATGTCTGGCGTCTCTTGTTGATGCACACATCTTGTTTTTAAAATTCCCCAGCACTTGGGACTGGTACAGTCTGCCTAGCAATGAGTCTTTGATAGGGCAGTGGTGAAGGGAAGGCAACGTTTGCGTTCACCATCATAGTCCTGATGTTCACGTTTTGTTCCTATTGTACCTCCAGTAGTTGGCCGGCAGTGTGAATGGCTGTGAATGGGTCTTGTGTATGATTGGGAGTAGAGTGTGTCCGCAGGTGATGGGTGATGGGAGTGTGTGCACACTCGCTGTGGGTTTGTGCTGCTGTAGGTGGTCAGTTCTGCGGGGCGGCGCTGGAACGGGCCATGTTGATGTTACACTGCTGGATGAAGGTGTTCCACAGGTTGCCCATCTGCTCAACGCTGCAAGTAGAGAGAGGAGATTGGTTAATCACACTATCAACCAAGTAAGGTAAACAAAGTAAAAATTACTACTGTATTCACATGTAGTATCACAGGAGCAGTCACGGTCATGGTAATAATGTACGAGAAGAAAAAGCAATTAGCAAGAGATGGATAAGTGAATGATAACTAAAACGGAAAGAAGGAAGAGCTTTAGTAGCTATACTGGTTCTTACAGATAAACTTAGGAAAGACTGTTTCAGTAAACAATATACATTTCACGAAATATGCAAGAAGGGGAAAACTTGAGATTGAGTCATAAAACTCAGGTCCAAAAACTTGTTGAAAGTGATAGCAGGCATGTCTTTGTACAAACTTCATACAATGACTATGTGAACTATACATTATTCTGGGGCGGGGGGAGGAGGGTGTTAACCAGGCCAGGACCAGGCCCTGGGCAGTCTGGGAGTGATGATGGCACAGGGAGTGGGGAGGTACAACCAAACAGCCAACAACATAAGAGATTGTTTATCCTGCTGTGCTATTTAACGAACACAACAAAAAACAAAATACTCAACCTCCCTGTTTTAGCACTATATGCTTGGCATATTTTACATTAATTTTACAATCATATACACTTGTTTTATTCATTGGTGCTTTTTGGCGATTTCTTAACTACTTCTTGACATATAACATTTTTATAATGAAAAAAGGAGGAAAAATCACAATAAAAAAACCACAAAACAAAAGCAAACATAGATGTAATACTTGTCATATTCCTCATCTAACAATGAAATCCATTTGCAATCAGAATGAATTTCACAGAGATGTAAAAGGAATACGGAAAAATCATAAGAAATGTTGAATATGCAATCACGATTGAAGCACATGCACATGAACAGTGAACGGTGAGCTGTATGCCTGCGTCTTCTGGCTTCATTGGGGACTGGTGGGTCAAGGTATGATCAACTCAAGCAAGAGGGACATATTTGGGGGCGACGACCTCCTATACACCTAGGAACATGAATGCAGTCTGAGTTGAGCGGCAGGCAGTGGCAGGCAGTAAACAAACAGTGGTCAGCCTGTCACACTACACTGTGAAGTACCTGAAGATGGACCCCAGACAGCCCCCAGGGCTCCACCACCCAGAGGTGGGGGAGGCGCAGGGGAGCCAAGGCCAGGTGGGAGAAGTGGTATGAGAGAAGCTGCACTAAGGAACCACCGCCACAAGAACTGAAAACCAGGCAGACAGTGAATCAACCAACACTTGCACAGCTCCATATCAATATATGTTCCTGATGGCCGGGTTTAATGAGTTTGCTGGTTGGTGTGGATTGTTGGTGTAATATAGGTTCTATCTGAAACACTGCATATTGCACCGACTGCACCATTGGACCCTTCCTAACACACTAGGTAGACTTCGCCATAGAGCATGGTCTCGGCCACCACAGGGTATGCAAGGAGCAAGAGGTGTGTTATCTTCCATCATCAAGTAGTGATCATCATACTGGGTTCATGAATATAACCAATTTAATATAATGAATTTGCTAGCCAAATCAAATGAGAATGCTGCTTTGCAGGGAAATGAAGGGTAGGACATTATGCAACATGTTGATAGGCTTAATCGTATTTTAAGGGTTAACATTTTTGGATTCTGTAATTTAATTGCACTGAGAATTGACATAACTTTCGTTAAGTTTACTGTACATACACTGAAACTTGTGAACAATTGTTTAGATATTTTACAGTAAACTTTGACGTTTATGGAAACTGGGGTGGGCTTATATGGAATTGCAAGAGATGTATTTGGCTCAACCATCGTCCCATAGACGTTAGAGCACCCACACCTGAGTCAGTGTGTGGCAGGTGGAGAACAGACGGCCCTATGGGGAGCAGGCTGTGAACTGACCCGCCATGCTCGTGCCACATCATGTTCACCTACATTTAGAATAACTGGAAGGGAAACTGGAGTGTGACCACCTCAATTCTACTTATAAATCGTTCTCCATGTCACTTATATATATATACCTGTTACAATCTCACTAAACTTTTCGAATTTGAGGAAGACCAAACATAGAAAGAACAGTACTACTGCAGAGAGTTGTAAGTTTCCTTAAACTAGCCATGCATAGATAGAAAGGAAAGTTTGTCCAATTCGATGACGTAACCTATACTGTTTTCCGTTCAATGGTTGAACTGTCGATCCCCTGTATCTTTTAAGATTGTTAAGAAATAACAAAATGTTTAAATCTACAAGCCATCCAGTTGACTATGTATATGGTGTGTCTTACTTTTCAGTGGGGATGTAGCTGGGCGTGTCGATCATGAGCGCCTTGTGCACCTCGAGAAGCTGGTCATGGATGTGGCCCGTCACCTCCGACTCGGAGAACTTCTGCTCCGCTGTGGACCAAAACAAACAGTCAGAGTCACCATGTTTTACAATCAAAGAGTCACACTGATGCAAAGACTTAACTTAATTTCAGAACTCTATCTTATTTTTCACAAATTTTGCATTTACTTTTCCGTGGTGTTAAATTTCCATGTTGATTCTCACTTTCTTAACTTTAATGCAAAATTTCCCATTGTAGGTAGATATTGAGTAAAATATTATGCTATTTTGTTACATGAAATGTATATGCTTGTTTTATCTTCTACGTATTCCACTATCTACATTAAATCCGTTTAGAAGATCAGGTAAACCTGAAGAAGTGTTGGTCAAATAAATAAAAATAAAAATACCATACTATAAGAAATAGGTAAGGATCTTTCAAAATGAATTTCCTGTTGGCTTCCGAGACAAACCTTAATGCAAGGAACAACAATATTCATTACACCATTAGAGGTATAAATCTAATAATCAACTAAACTTACCAAAGTTGATGTCGCCAAGTTTCTTTGCAGCGGCCATGAGGTCGGCCGGGGTCCAGAAGTGTGGGATGCGAGGGAAGGCGCCGCCCGCATCCTCGGCGAAGTGCAGCCCCAGCTTCTCCATAAGGAACATGAAGGCGGGGTCCTTGAGCATCAGCTCCTGGCGCTCGGTGTACGGTACGATCGGCACCGACTTGTTCTGTACTGTAAACGACAGGAGGATAGAGGTTTAGTCAGGCCGCAGTGAACTACTTATAGACATTACAGATCAACACTTGTCTAGATCTGTCATTCCCAGTTGTAGTCAATGAAGTGCCCAAAGGGGTGTGTCCCTGACAGAGTGTGAGGAGTTGGTCAGTGACCAGTTCTCACTGCGGGAGTCTACCTTCACCGTGTAGAGGGGTCCCAGTGTCTAGTACCTACATAATATTTTTCGTTTCTGTTTACTTTTTATTGAGGCTGCTCATCTAATTGAGATTCTAGCAATAACTTTCATCGTACGGACCTCTTAAAAAGTGGATATTCCCTAAGATGATTTAGAGGACTAACAGAATACATGAATTTTAGGAAGAGAGCTTACGCGTGAAGTGAAGCGGAACAGGCTCCTCCGGGTATTTACCGCTGGCAAGTTTACGCCCGCCTGGAATGAGAGCAGAACAAGGTTAGGGTTAGCATACAAGATCTCAACTGCATCAATATGAAATGTGCGAGGCGAGGACTCCAACTTTCCTAGTTTTATTTAAGAGAGTAGAACAACTCTTAATTAATGATAGAGCTAACCTATGAGTTTACCAATAAGTAGGAAAATGGCTCCTCTGTTAACTTTATCCTTGTTCCTTTTCACCTAGTTTCACGATTAAGGCTGTGGTCACCCTGCCATGGTTACTATTGTCTTTAGGAAACTCACCAATCTTGACGTAGCAGGTTTCTAGCAGCAACGTCTGTACCCAGACCAGCATGTCGTTGTTGTCGCGCTCCTTGACGACCCGCACCAGGTCCTCTATGTTGGCCTGGCCGACCTCCAGGGGGCAGGGCGGGGCGGGCTCCTTCTCCGGGACAGCGGCCGACGTCCCATCCTGCATCTCGTGGTCCTCGCTCAGCCCTTCAGCCGGGGCCGGGCCACAGTCCATGCTCATCTCCGTTGACTGGTTCTCGGCCTCGGTGTAGGCGAGGATCTCGTCCTCTGTGCACAGGTTCTGCTTGTAGAGCTGGAGGAGCACCTGGAGGGCAGGGAGTATATATGTAAGTATATAATATGTATATGTATATATATACCGCTTACAGATTTACCCTGGGCGCCGCAATGTTGTGGTATCCCGTGAACGTGCATGAAAAGGCAATGGGAATCCCCAGGTTTCAATAAAAGGGAACCCCCCATTCTCAAAGGATTATAGAAAGGAAATTCTGGGCATTTAACATTAAATATTTGTGTCAGTCCTCACACAGCCCATGATTAATTGTATTTTTTACTAACCTAAATTCATTCTGTCTCTGAGATTCCCAAGTTATTTTGAAAGGGATTTCCCTTAATTATGACGTAGCAAGGACAGAAGTTACAGCCAGAAATAAGGGAATTCCCAATTTTTATTTTTATTTCCTGTCTAATTCACTAATTCTTCAACATTTTCCATTTTTTTCTTTTGCAATATTTCTAGAATATCAAAGAGAAGTTAGTTAAATGAAAAATAGGCTCTTGAAAAGTTATGTGCAAGGAAACCTTTAAGATTCCACAGTTCAATACAAGCTGTCACTGACCTCGCGTTCTGACTTGATGACGCCCTTGTCGGCGAGGCTGGTGACGATGTGTCGTAGGCTCTCGCTGAGCGGGCAGTCGATGAAGTCCTGGTAGGCCATGACCAGGTCGTCCGAGTCGGAGGGCGACCAGTCCTCCCACATCTCCTCCACCTCAGGGCTGGAGGCTGCGCTCTCCTCGCCACTACAAGCATCACAGCACACCTCTGTAAGATGGTCTACACACACAGTACTACCCACTCTCCTTACTCACTGGGGGAATCAGCTTTTATAAACATAATAGCAAAATATACTTCCAGTGACAATTATTGATATGATTTCCACTATGATTTTCGGGCATATTGACATGGATGACAACTGTAAAGTATTCCAACGATAAAATCATTTCATATGTAGTAACAGAGCTGTGGGTTTCTAGGCACAACAGAGAAGGCCATGAATCTATCAAAAGAACACGAATGATGTCAACATAATTAGGCTGTTTAATATGTAGTAAAAAGAATTAAAACATCTATCATAATCTTGATAAAATACTAATAAGTTTCTCATTAGGATAGCTCAGAGCAGTTTTTCCTCTTACAATGTAGGTGGGAAGTTCTACTTCTCTACTGTTCTAACATGAGATTTCTTTCTCTCAGCTGACATAGTGGTTGGCATGTCCTTTACCTGGACTGAGTATCCCGTCTCCGGCCGGCTGCTTCGTCCCCGGGGTCCTCCGACGGCTGCTCCCCGAACAGGTAGTAGGCGCACTCATACGGGTTCCCCTCAGCCTGCGCGATGAAGCTGTCCAGCGTGAAGTGGATCAGGTCCTGGCACTCCTGGGGACGAGTAAAGGGCGGTTAGACCTGGTACACCTCCAACGAGGGCTAAGGTGGAGCACGGGGAACACTAAGTGCGGACGAGCAAGGGAGAGTTAGACTTGCTACAGGAAACCTTTAAACAGGGCTAGAATACAGGGGTGGAATACAGATACGCAAAGGACACCTATCTAATCTGTTAAAGTTTGTCAGAGGGAAAAGTTAGCTTAACTACATCAGATCACAATTTAAGTCTCATTTCTCTATACTACTTTCCTGAAACCTTTACAGCCATCACTCTGACATAGGCGTATACAGAATCTCTGAGCGCAGTAAAGGGGCGTAGGGAGCAGGAGGCGGCACGTTACCTGGGGGAGGTTGTGGTTGTCGTCCCAGATGTCAGAGAAGGCGCGCAGGATGTTGAACTGCATGAGTGTGTGCGGGGCACCGCAGTCGCCGGCCACGTGGTGCATGATGGTGAAGATGCAGTCGTTGATGAGCGGCGTGTTGCTGCGGTAGTTCTCCAGCAGCAGCCCGTACTGACCCATCACCTCCAGTGTCGCGAACCTGGGCGGGCAAGGGGAACGTACGAATATAATACCTGCTAAATCCCAACCCTTTCTCCTGACGTTGTTTTTTCAAGAAGCAAGATGTTTGGTCGAGCCACATTTGATTAATTATATAATTTGATAAATGTACAGGGCTCACGGAATTTAAAAATGGCTAGGTGTCCTGCGGACACCCTGACTGGCATTGTGGGTGCCCTGCACCATAAAACAAGGGGTCCCACTGCCTCAACCTTGATATTAAGGTATGATTTCTAGGGTGTCCACACGACACCCAGAGGGTCCTGTCTGGGTGTCCTGTGCCCTTAGGGGGGTGGACAGGACACCCAGGACGCTGGATTTCGTGAGCCCTGATGTATATCCAAAAATTATATGAAAGGTATCGTGAGGACTTTTTCTTGTCAATCTAGGACGGACGCCGCTTTGACTACCCTGGAAGCCACTTCAATTTCACTGTAGTTTCCTTACTTGGTACCTCAGAAAGCATCCACCCTAATTTTCCCAGAGCTCAGTTCAACCCAACTATAAAATATAGACTATATATACTATATAGACCCAATTCATTACCCTTGGACCCCTCCCGGCTCTCAGACCTGGGCCGTAACGTGTGTCACCTCCCCGTACTAACAGCAGGCCTCACCCCTTGACGTGGTCCAGCATGTTGAAGGTCCTCGTCCGGTCCACCTCGGGCGACGTGAGCACCATCTCGGCCAGCGACAGGAAGTGGTGGTTGAGGGTGACGGCGTCCCGCAGGAAGGCGGGGTTGGCGGGGTTGGGGCGGTAGTGGCGGATGGTCACCAGCAGCAGGCAGCGCAGGTCACGCATCTGAACCAGGAACTCTGAGGACGAGCAAAGACCAGTGAGAGGAGTGGCCGCCATACAGGGGACACAAAGTCAACTTGTGGGCCCAGTACAACGTTTACTGTTGGTTTATAGCTGCAGAGGGACATGTCTTCGATATTTACTTGAGATATTTTGAAGTTGAGATAAATGTACTGCCATCTTAAAATTTCGCTTTCTCATGTAGAAGAAGTTGACGGTTTAACCTCCATACACATGTTGCATCAGTGTATCCACCATTCATGCTCTGGGGCTAAAAACTAACCTATTGTCTGTTTTAAAAGATTATCTAAAGTAGGCAATGGTCTACTGTTGTCTGTGAGTTAGCAGGTTTAACTGTATCCCCGACCAAACGGCCCCATGTCTGAGTGTGACTGTGAGCGGGCGTTACCTGAGAGCTGGGCCAGGTGGGCCTGCTGGGCGGGGCTGTGCTGGTGGCGCTGCAGGTGGATGATGGAGTTGATGATCTCCTGCAGGGCCAGCACCACCAGGTGGTAGCGGCGCTGGGTGAAGGCGGCTGACGGGCCCCCGACCGGCCCGCCCCCGGTCGACACGCCCCCAGTAGACTGCACCAACTCCTCCAGACTGACCACCCCCACGTAGGTCAGGTAGGACGTGATGTCCACCGACAGGCAGCTCCTGAAAGGGGAGTCATACATCAGGGTATAAACAATTGTTACAATACTGAAGACTGACAGATATTTCAATAATAATCATAATTTTACAACCTAGCTCTGCAATCAGAATAGGTGGCTCATTGGTAGCCATGATGCAAGTTTTTGTATATTGTTATAATTATTCCCCCCCCCCCCACCTTTTTTTTTGCATATTGCACGGTTGGGTTTCAGTCTGTAAGTGTTACGCAGGGAGAAATGACACAATATTGGTAGATTAACTGATACAGCATGGTTACTGACCTGATCTTGTCCAACTGGACCTCTCCCTTCTGAGCGACGCGCAGGAAGTGGACGATGAGCCACATGAAGTAGACGTCGGGGAGGCGGTGTCGGTCGAGGGTGAGGATGGTATTAAGGGACTCGATCAGGTTGTTGAAGACGCCCTGCTGAAGCATCGTGTATGTGAACATCATCAGCTCCTGCCTGCACGCCAATGGAGGGGAATTGAGTTGGGTTTAACTACATACATTCAAATAATGGAAGTATATGTTGGTTAAAAGGATCATGGCACTGAGACAAAACGACATTGTAATATAAGAATAAATTAATTCTGACCAGATATGAATGACTCCTACCTGACTTTAAACTCGTTGAGGGTGAGACAGAGTTTAGTCTCTATCTGCATGAGCGAGGCGGCCACGTGTTCATCGATCTTGTCCTCGGAGCTGTAGCTCCGGTCAGCCTCGTTCCCGCCGGTACTCGCCCCGGTCGGACTGTTGGATTGGTCATCCATGTTCAGCTCGTTCAGGTAGTGCGCCCAGGACTCAGAGTCGGAGTGGGATATGGGCAGGGAGCCTGACGACTGGGTGCCCTCTGCGGGGGAGGGCGGGGAGTTGGGTGAGGGCGGGGTCGGGGAGGAGACCGGGGAGGGGGAGGCTGCCTCCAGGGACGGGGGTGCGGTTCGGGCCGAGGCCGGGGACTCAGGGCTGGTACAGGGGCGCAGGTTCTCGGTGGTCGTCAGCTCCGAGTGGATGTTGGTCTGCAGCCAAGTCACACCTGGACTCGACAACTTTTTATTCTTGGGCTCTGTGCCCTGAAAGAGGAAACAAATCCAAACCATCAGACAAAATGGTCCATTTTTTTGTTTTTGTTTTTTTATTTTTTAGTCTAAAAGATGCTCCAAATTGTAAAATCGACAAATCATTGAAAACAAAGTTACATCTTAGCTTTGCAATGAATTTAAGAGGATTTCGAAATAGTATGTGTTATAGATTCTAATTTCCCTTAAAGGGATTTTAGTGTGATAGAATGAAATCAGAGCCTAGTTGTTGAGCACTCACCCTGTTTTTGTAGACGAGGGAGAGGACCTGGACGATGGCGGCGCACCACACGATGTGTTGGTCCATGAGGGAGAGTTTGATGACGAGGTCGGCCAGGCCCGCCTGGAACAGCAGGCTGCAAGCACACACAGACCAACGGTCACATTATCAAACTTACAAATGTATTCGTGCATACTCTTCTTGTTGCTGGTGTTCAAAATAGGTTATAGATATAGGAGAACCCTAGAGAGGAATCATCAAAACCTGGACCTTGCCATCATCTAAGCAATCTAGTTGTCATTGCCAGGTCAGGCCCAGCATGAACAATATCTCAAGGTGTTAATGATGCAAACTAAGTGTCAGTGACACTGTCAGTGAACGTGCAGGGTGAGATGGCTCTCATCACGCACAGTGTGCATGGCCAACTGAACTCATCCCTGAGAGTTGTTTCTCCCTTTAACGCCTGTTACCTTGAAATATGGGTAGAATTCAAGCAATTTATAGTGACTGTTTAATACAATAATAATCCATGTCTCTTATATGATTTGAATTTCTAGATTAGACAACTGAGAACAACGCATGCATTTGAGATGATATTCCATACTTTGAACGCGTAGGAAACTATTCATTGTTGTAAGAATAGGGGTGGTGGTTCTTAGGTAATCCTTCATTTGGATGGGGCTTTACTCTGTCTGTAATGTGTTTTTGTCATGCTCTGCTAAGAATCTCACCCTGCACGGATCAGATGTATACAGGGACGTACTGAGGTTCCCATCACTATCTTACGTCAGCCCCAACCACTACCTCCGTAAAGATCCAGAGACATGATTTGTGCTGATGTCCAGAAGACTATACAATTATAGAATGTTAAAAATGACATGGCTCCTTATAGGTAAGGGGTTTTATATGTTCAAGTAGGCGACATGCCACCCCTTACTAACACCTGTACTTGGGTCAGCCAGGTGTTACTCCTGATTGGCACATCCCTTCGCGCTGGCCATGTTTTGACGTCACAAGATGCCTTGATAGTATAACAATTTGTTTTATACATAAACCCATATTTTAAATTTGAAAAATCCTCTAGTTTTATTACATATATCAAGCTAATCTTGAATCAAATAAGCATATGGACATATCGTAAAGACATACCATACTTACTGTATGAATCCATATATGTCTAGTTTTAGCAACATGTGCCTAAACATACATATGTGCGAAAATATTGAGAGATAGGAATGTGCCCATTCTGAGTATTAATGCATACGGAGAGTGGGCTTCCATACTTGGGAACAACATTCACTAATAAGTCCCAGCACAAGTGTTAAAAACAACCCCAGTCACGCTAGTTACCTCCAACCCACCTTGCATATTACCCAATGTGTCCGTAGCTTGCAGAGAACTCAATGGAGGCCCTACACAAAGAATAATTGTGCGTACCGCAAAGACAGCCGTGAGAGTGTCTTCCCACATCAACAGGGATGTAAATTGGGGACAGGCAAAAAGTCGGAAAAATCAGTGAGAAAATCTGAATGTATTCTTAAATGTTGTATGATGTGTTCTAAAAATCAAATTTTGAAACTCATTTTAGGAGTGCTGGAGAGAAAAATATCGGAAATCCGTCAAAAGTCGGTAAACTTCCATCCCTGCATCAAACAATAGGCTGCTAGAACCATGCTTCGAGTGCAAAAATTCCAAACCCGGCTATGATCAGAGTATTTACAAACGGTAAATAATGAGGAGATACTTTGTTAATTTTCATTTGATATATAAATTATGCATAAATTTCTCACAGATTGTCAAAATCATAATGGATGTGTTCACTGTGACATAAAGGGCTACAGGGCTCGACATAAAAGTTTCGACTGTGCTGCCCTTTGGCAGGTGCTGGTCAAGTTGACCGGCCCAACCCTTAGACTGACGTACCCTTCTTGACTGTGTAATCATTATAATTATACTGAAAATGTTACCTGCCGTTCAGGCAGGTGAAAGTCACAATATACCGATATATGTGTGCAATGCTTACATTGGCCGATCCAGGATTGTGAAAAGGGGCGCTCGCTACTGGAAATAATCTTCCTTAATTACTTTTGGGCCGTATTTTATGTTAAAAAAATGTCTAAATTTGGCTAAAAGAAATTGGCTCCCGCAACCCCCCACCCCTTTAAATCACCACTGGCTTAACGTTGAGCTCTGATATAGGCCAAGCGTGAGTTTCCCAATGGGGGCCGCCATTATCGGGGGACACAAGGGTGAAGGTGAGAAGAAGCCAGATTTAAAACACCTGTCAAAATTCAATAAATAACAGGAGAAATCTCAAATTTGGCAAGAGGGGAGATGAGATAATACTTTGGTTATTTCAGATTTTTCCAGATTTTTTCTGTCATAAAATGAAATTTACTGATTTTTTAAAGTTTGACCTATTTTACCAAGAGCCCCAGTCGCGCTACTCCCCCTGACCCAATTTACCTGTTACATAATGTGTCGCGCAGCTTGTCCCCCATTCGGGGTGAACTCACGCTAGGCCTATACCGTAGTCGGGAGTTCAGTTTGCGCATGCGTCTCACCTTTCCCGCCACAGCAGTCGGGGGACAAGCGCAATCCACCAGCCAATGAGGAGTGTCCTCTTGTACCACGTGAGAAAATATGGCCGCGCCCAGTGCGAAACTCCCGATTGCGGTATAGATAGGCATCTTGATACGTCACTTCCAGCATGCTCACTATATCTAGGTCATCTGGCCATGCAGTAGGGTACCAATCTTTTTTCGAGCATAGCTTTGCGAGACCATGACCTACAATAATTTAAATGATAGTGATGTATTCATATTTCTATGGAAGAATATTTTTCAATTAGGAGTTATGGTCGTGTCACTGGCTGTTTAATTACTGGCCCGCCCCTCATCTGCACTCCCGTCGACGATTGCTTTGCCTTATCTGCTGAAGGAAAGTTTTCATTCTATCCGTCCCCCCGGCTTCCTGGTCTCTGCAGTAGCGACCATTTTAACTCAGTTGGATCGCTGCCTCCAAAAAGTCCATTGACGTGGACCGTGGAAAGGCTGGGATTAATTAGGAAACAACAAAAATAAACAAGTAGCAAGCCTGCTCAAATCACCAATTATCTGCCTGCCATTACCGGACAAAATATTTCTATAAATACAATAATTTACACGGAACACTAGCCTATGCTGTAGTTGGGGGATAATGATACAGATTTACAGGAAAAAATGCCACTATAATGAAAAACAAGGTTCCTTTAGACCTAACATATTTTGGTTACGCAATGTATTTTAAGTGACTAAGCAAAAATGGAATGGAATGAAAATAGAATTGCCCTTAACTGACAGGTGAGGTCGCCATGCCCGACCCGAGGTGGTCACGTGGTCCGGCTGACACGTGACCTGGGCACGTGACCCGGTGGTTAAGGGAGGAGGTGGTGTAACGGGTTGGATCTGACGTCAGGGGACCGAGGGTACGAGGCCACTCTGCACGGGGCACACCCAAACAGTCCATGACAGATACCTTTGTAATACCCCACACACTTTAATCTGAGTGCGTAATGCGTTATACAAACACATTCCCTGTTTTATCTGACTACATCCACACACTGTGGTACCTGGCGGCAGGACCAGTCCTAGTCCTGAGATGTGTCAGCTGCACGGCCCCCGCCTGAACCCCACAGTACCCGGCAACCTCCTCCAGCATTCATAGACCTTACACATTCACGCTCATTCCGTAAACAATTTTGATTTTTTTCAGAAGCACTGAGTCACAAAAACTGTTCTACGCGAATCAAAATTTTGCAAAGATGCAACAAGATAGACAGTTCTCCATCTTTGCAAGATATCAGATATTTTCAACATGAATGATAATTATCAAAAGCCTACTTCAAAATGATAAACGGATGAAATAGTGCATGCTAAGATGTCTCATGTTTTGCAATCACATACTATCTCCTACTAAATCATGCAGTGTTAATTTGAATTATGAAGAGATGTAAAAATGTGAGACTGGACAAGACAAAAAATGTGCGCGTCTCTTTTTTAAGAACTATAATCAGTCCCCCCCCCCCTCCTGGTCCACAGTTCGCCGACCTCATTACTACAATCAACAAGCAGCTTAAAAGGTCGGCGATTAATTATACAATGGCGTCGTGATGACTGGCGACTAATCGCCTAGCGGCCGGGGGTTTGTGGCAGAAACATTGACTAATGTCGTGTTCATTGTTTCCCAGAAGTGGCCGGTGATGAGGGCAGTCAGCCGATTACAGGTCCCTTGTGCCTTTTAGTAATTGACAGCATGATGGCACTAGCATCCCAACTTGGAGAGTAGTTTCCCTAGTGACTACAAAAAATTATCATTTCCTCCTCGGTTGCCGACAAAATGTACTAACGTTCACTAATTAGACGCCAAAAAATCAAAAATCAAAAGAGTATTGTGATGTGATGGCTGTGCTTACCTGAGCAGAATGATGTCGGCGTACTTGGAGTCGAGGACCTCGAGCGGGGAGATGAAGAGGATGTTGCGGATGACGAGCAGGAAGAGGTTGATGGCCTCACAGTCCGAGTCGGGCAGCTCGCCGGCCTTCGCCTGAGGGATCAACAAACAGGGCTCTTTGTAATGTGGGAACAGCAGCCGAAATACCATTATCAATGACGAAGTTGTACAGAAACCGTCGTCTTTTAGCCCAGTGTTAGCCCAGGCAACATGACAGTGTAGACTGTCATAAGCTAATAGATGTGGGACAAAATTCCCTCTGCTGGCAGAATTTCCAAGAAGGAAATGTTTTAGCCACTTTCTCTGTTCACCTGGTACAGGGCAAACTGGATTACTGATATATTCATCAAGTTAGCAAACCTAGTTCCTAGCAGATGTAGCTGGGACTGAACACAATGAAACATGTCCTTTCCCCTTTCCAAATATCAGACAAGCTCATAACTTTAATCACCTTTATCATTATACAGCACATTGATACCGTTATAATATAATGAGAACTTTGCCTATTCACGTCATTTACAAAAAATAGTTCTTACATCACGCTAAAAGTAATTATGAGTAAATTGACTAACCCGTGACTAACCCATGACTAACCCTCTATCCCTCCACCCCTCCACCCCCTTTACCCCCATGACTAACCATCTACCCCTCCACCCCTTTTACCCCTTCACAATTCTAGTAAACAGGAAGTACCCGTAAGGTGTTCTGAGCAACAACTTTGAGGTCCCCTGTTATTGAAACCAATGGAACACCCAGACCAACTCCATATCGGAGCATAACCTTGATGCCCTTTGTACCCTTTAGCCCTGCTCAGAATAATATGATATGGAAAGAAAGGGAGGCTGATAACAAAATGAATACCACGCTCTAAATCACTACGGAAGTCGCGGCAACAGAAAATAGTTCCACAAATTGTGTAAGTCTTAGATTAGGTTTCACTTTGAAAATGTGCCAGCCTTCGTTTACTCCTACACCTGCTGAGCCCTCCCTCTGACCCCTGATGCCGTCAGGTTGACAATGACTTTCTGC
Organism: Lepidonotus clava; assembly: GCA_936440205.1. Lineage (NCBI taxonomy): Eukaryota > Metazoa > Annelida > Polychaeta > Phyllodocida > Polynoidae > Lepidonotus > Lepidonotus clava. The sequence goes on along the minus strand of OW387148.1, from coordinate 36,397,523 downwards.
ATGTTCTGCCTGACCCCCTGACCCCCTGGCACTACGCACTCTGACTCCCAGGTTATCTATTGTATGTTATGGTCAGACAGTGGCAGGGCCCTACCTCATTGAGTATTGCCTGGATCTGGGTGAAGAAGCAGGGCAGCGTGGCCTTTTCCAGGAAGGCGTTCTTGTACTGCCACAGGTGTTCCTGGACCTCCAGCGCGTGCTCGTGTCGTAGGGGCACCGGGCCCGCCGGTAACACCATCGACTCCAACGGCTGCGTCAAGTACATGATCAACCTGAAAGTACAAATAAAAGCAAAGTTAATTTCACCCATGCATTAACTATTAGTTGCCCCTAATTGAATTGCAAAGGAGCTGAGAGCCCAGAGGCCACACCGCGCCTTCAGGTTTAATAGGCCTGCTGCGGCTACATCAGTGAACATCAGGCGTACCCCTACAGCACAGCATTACACGGCTGTCCTCAAACCACTGCAAGTATTGCTGAACCTATTTTAAGCCACACCCTGACTTTTAGGCTTTCCTCGGCTCATTAACAAAATAATACCCTGATTAAGCCGCACCCCCATTTCTAATTATTCTTATTAACCCTGTTTAGAGAGCTTTAGTCACCCGCCTAAGACCACTAATATCACACGTCTGATTTGGGGGGTGTTTAGCTTCTCTTTACTGGGCCCTTAGTTCACACCTTACACCCTACTTCTAATAACAATATTACAATTTAGCTGCAATACCTTCTGCTATTAAGCTTTCTAACTTTACCATGCACGAGGTATTGACCTCAGAGCACTACTATCAAAACAAACTCTGACACGTCTCATTCATTCCATGATACTCTTAAAAAGTAAGATATGACGGCGCGGCGCAGAGGAAGTCTGCGCGCGCGGTGAATGGGCCCTCCCCGCAGACCTCCGCAGGGTGCCACACGATCATTGGATGCGAACGGTAAGCAGTTTTTCTTTTTCCTGTTTTGAATCAGTTCCATGCAAAATACAAAAGATACACTCTTATGAGTATTGAGGAGATATGCGAGTTTTCATGGATAAAAGAAATACTTGTCATCATTGTCTGCTGCCCCACCTTCTTCCTGCTGTAGGAGTGGCATCAGCAAGAGAGAACAAAACACGTTTTACATTCATGCTTCCTGTCGTAGGCTAAGCCTCCCTTTTCACACGAGTGTCTTTACAGGCATCTTATACAGGCCCGCTGTAAGGTCCCTATGCAGAAGAGTAAGTCGGACCTGCAGCATTTCTCTTTAGGTCTGTTGGCCCACCGCCGAGATCATAACAGGATGGAGCATTTAGTTCCACACATATTGCGTTTCCTACTTTCCTCCTGACTGCCAAACAGGAAAAGTGCCGTGTGTGAAGTGAGTGGGTGTGACTGATAGGCAGTTGTCAATGACTCTTAATATCCTGATGTATAGTCTAAAGGATATATTCCACTACGCGGTATTTGCTTGCAGCACCCTGAAAAATCACAAACGGCTGCAAACTCATTTGCAGTAGGGTACCGCAAGGTGGAGTTGAGTTGAGTGTTGATTGTTTTATGCCATACCGACAGCCAGGGTCATTTTCACGGCGAAAACCAGTTAGGACGAATTCTGTCCTTGGTGATTGAATCTATGAGATGAAGGTGACAGGGCAGGCAAACAGAAGGGGATCAAAACCTGAAAATCGTTTTTGCTGTACCTCATCCCTTAGCGAACCAAGCACTAACCGGGAATTGAACACAAGAACCACTTGGTTAGTGCCAGGTCCCCCTATCATCGCCTTCTAAGGTCAGCAGGGGCTACTGTGGGCCTATTCTTATCCGGACCCCCACGGGGTACTGCAAGGTGGAATATAGGTGCCTTCGGCACTTGCTTGCAGCACTTGCTTGCGGCACCTGCTGTTTTACATAGGTTCTCTACAGATTACTTGCGGCACCAGATACCAACATGTTGGTATGCAAAACTTAATGGCTTGTGGAAATGATGAAATGATATTTCTAAATTTTATACTACCTCGGATATCTTTGTCTCCATGTCTAGTAACATATTTAAGATATTGTTGTCCCTAAATAATGTTCCTATGTATCGAAAAGATAAACACAAGTGGTGCTAGACTGTCATTAACCACAAAGACTCCTACAATCATAGTCTGTCATATGCTGCTCTCAGCCTATAAATCATATTAAGGTCACAAATCTGATATCTTCATCAACATGATGGTAGCTACCCGCTCATGTTATACCATGTTATGCTACACCATGTTATGCTACACCATTAAAACTATTGTTCTTGGTATAAAGTTTGAGATTTAAGCTAGCTGTGTTATTGTTTATGTAGTCATCTAGCTTAACTCCGATTTGAAAATGACATATAAGTCGATCTGGAGAGAGAGAGTGAGTGTTGGGTGTTTTACGCCGTACCGACAGCCAGGGTCATTTTCACGGCGAAAGTCAGTTGGGACGAACTCTGTCTTTGGTGATCGAATCTATGAGATGAAGGTGACAGGGCGGGCAAACAGCAGGGGATCAAAACCCAGCAATCATTTTTGCTGTACCTCATCCCTTAGTGAACCAAGCACTGACCGGGAATTGAACCCAAAAACCACTTGGTCAGTGCAGGGTCCCCCCTATCATCGCCTCGTACGATCAGCAGGGGCTACTGAGGGCCTATTCTTACCCGGACCCCCACGGGGCGTCGATCTGGAGATTTTGACAGTCAATAATAATAATAATAGACTCTTCTCCACACCCCCCGTGTGGTTGCGGTGGGGGATCATTACATAATGCTGATAAAGCCACTGTGGAGCTGTCTCATTGGTTAAAAAGTAAATCAAAACTTTTAATATTGAAATATGTTTGTAAAATACAGTTATGGTCAATATAATTATCAATAAAAAGACCAAGTTCTGTACTATCGGATCATTATTACAGCATTCTTGAAACGTGTGTATATTAAGAGACATGGGTCATGAAATATCACCAATTTATATTAGCTCAAAGAGAAAATAACCCCAAGCTTGTCTGGATAGCCCTTCTTTGGCTGGGTTCCACACTAGGTGGCGTGGTCTGGAATCTCATTTATTAAAAAATGGCCATCGGTTATAGTGGGCTCTAGATGAGGGGGGCCTGTCGTTGCATGTCAAATCTAAGAACTGCCCCTGTCACAAGTCTCTTATTTATTTTCCTGTCCGATGTCGAATTACAGATATTGCCATGTTAATCTTTTTTTAATAACCCATGTCGCATTTCACTACGGGCCTATTGTCGAACGTCATATTGAAGGAAAGTCCATGTTACCGTGTTGAATTTAGGGGTCTTGGACTTGGGGCGTTATCGTCAAACACCCCTAAATGACAGACTTTTTAATCTTTGGCAGGAAGCAGATCCCCTTTAAATCCTTGTCACACTACAGGGGACAATAAAGTAGGATAAGGTTAACAGTGACTGTTAGTCGGTCCTTTGATCTCCGTCATTCTAGTTCCCCGTCTAATTCTCTATCTGCATTATAACACTAGTCGTTTGTAACCAGTCAATAGTTGTTACAGGTAAGACATTTTGGCCCATACGGTCATGGTGCTGTTTCTCCTTCTATGCTGTCATAGTAGCTCCTGATGAATGTCAAATTTGTTAGAAAGGGCTGAAATCAAAATAGAACTAGATCTCATGACACATGGCCCTCTGGGTAGACTTATTCAATATTGTCAATATTATTATTAGATCTGCTATCAATATTACTTTATGGTAACTACTATCAAGTGCTATTACTGAACGGACGCCAACTTGATGAATATGAACGCGGCTATTTTAATGTAGACTTCTATTTGCTGTCGTTTTGATGTATGCCACATGTTGTTTTGATGTATGACACATGAGATCCGATGTAGAATCTTTGTTGTCAATAAAAATTCTTCTACTCCTACTCTATCTGCTCGGGCCGGGCGTCAGTCTACGGCCCGGCCCACGTGCCCGCGCCGCACGTGGCCGCTGGTCGGACGGGCCGCTGACCAGCGGAGAGTCACGTTGTACGGCCACGTGCCGCACCCAGAGCCGGGGGGGGGGGGGGATCCTGTCAGCCGACACAAAGCGGCCTCACCTGTTGTTTCTGTTGTTCAGCTCGTGGCTCGCTTCACGCGGAGGTCTGGGTTCCTTGTGGTTCCACCTCTTTCTCTAAGATACCTGTCGGCCTCCTATCCTGGTGGTGGTGGTGGGGAGGGGCACTGAGTCTGTAAGGTGTGGCCGCTACACCCCCCCCCCCCCCCACCCCCAAGTAAACAAGCCACCCTCCCCCGACATTATCAGTCAGTTGACTACGGAAGAGGAAAAATGAAACAAGACGGTTTAAGAAACGATTACATAAAACATAATTTGTAAGATAAAATAGAAATATGATTTCAGAATACCCGGAAGGCCATCCTATTACTTAATGAGCTGGTCTCCCTGTTGTGGCCCATTGTACTTGCCTAAGCAGCAGTACATCTAATGCGCCTTTTCATGAGTCTTATTTTAGCACAGGGAATTACTGCCTCATTATCACATCATGACCTGTGCCAGGGCTCAGCGAATGGAGAGAACCAGTGTATGAATATATCTCCGTGTTTTTGGAGTGTGGAGGTTGCAGCAGAGAACAACCCTTGTCCTTTATTTGGAAATCTAACTTTATGGGAGATGCCACATTTACGCAAGAAATAATGTTCCTTTTTTTCCGGGAAGTTAAGATGAAGATAAACTTTTGGGAATAATGCCACACCAGTAAGTTTCGATCAAATAAAACTATAGACATTGAAGTAATATAGGGAAATCGACTCAATAATCCAGGACTATTTAAGGACATCTTATGCACAAAAAAACAACGAAAACCTCCCCCTCCGCTTTGTAATTGCGAATCTTTTCATATTCACTGGTCATAAGTAGTGGATTTTATGCAAAGCCGATATATAAAAGATTCCAAAAGGTGGCCTAAATACACCCTCTTCCGTCTGTAGATATCAACATCACGAGACCACCAGTTCCCACGTAGTAAGGCGTTACACAAGAAATTCATAGTTGTCTATATCTAACATTATAAAAGACGTGGCACGGTGACATAATTTGAATCAGGTACGTGACCTTCCCAGCCCCCTCCCCCCTCCCACTGTTCAGGTGGTCCTTACGTCAGGGGACGGGTGACCTTGACCTGCCGGTGACCTCTGGTGTAAGCCCGGCCACACTACCCTATTGACCTCACCCCGACTGTCGTGGACCTGACGGCGCCGATATGCTCCGACTATTTAGTCTTCGCCTTGAAGCTCAAACCATGACATAAGATACGACTCAACTGCCGTAGATTCAGGTCTGTGTGATATACATGCCTATGTTATCTACTGCAAGCCCCACGCCCCCTGCCCCTGAGACCCGACGATCCGGTGATCCGTCGTCAATTCTCAAAGACAGGGTTAGGGGGATTCCATGCTAGGCTGCTTAGCAACCCAAAGGGAACACTTTTGGCCCCATCTGATTGGTGTCACCCGATGTTACGTACACCGAGGTGGTGTCGCCCGGTGTTACGTACACAGAGGTGGTGTCTGCCGGTGTTACATACACCGAGGTGGTGTCGCCCGGTGTTACGTACACAGAGGTGGTGCTGGCCGGTGTTACATACACAGAGCTGGTGTCACCCTGTGTTACGTACACAGAGTTGGTGTCGCCTGGTGTTACGTACAGAGTTGGTGTCACCCGGTGTTACGTACACCGAGGTGGTGTCACGTACACAGAGTTGGTGTCACCCGGTGTTACGTACACCGAGGTGGTGTCACCCGGTGTTACGTACACAGAGTTGGTGTCACCCGGTGTTACGTACACTGGGGCGGTGTCCTGAGGAGCCACAGAATGGGGACAAAGTCTGACAGGGACTTAAGTAACAGCGGCCCAGTCTACGGCCCCAGCACCACCCCCGTGATAAACGTCAGGCGGGTAGAACGGGGGCGCTGCACGTGACTGTCTCCCTTCTTGCCACAGATCATCATTCTTAGTTTCTACATAATATCTGTGCCAGAAATTCAGGAAACGGTGCATTAGAGCCCCACCCGCAACTAAGGCTCACCAGACGTGTTTCTTTGGTTACAAGATACAGGTTACAGAATCAAATATGAACTATCTGTCCTCAAAAGGTAAATGCTGGGGGGGGGGGGGGGGGCGTCATGTTCCCATGTCCTCGTGTCGCCTTGATTCTAGGGGCCCTTGATGGTGTTGGTGGTTGGGGGAGGGGGGGGGGGGGTTCTAATGTCACAAGTCGATTTAACTAAATGAGCATGTCGCCCTGTTGAAATTAGGAAATGGCCTTGTCCTACTGTCAAATTCAAGAAATTCTATTGACATATCCCATGTCACTATCTTCCAAAACCCCCTGTCGCATGTCACTAGGCCCCGAAAACAGCCATGTCCCCATATCGAATTTAGGGGTCTAGGGGCCATATCATGCTGCCCCTTGGCCTTATCCCTTTAAATCCCATGTCTTATGTCATTACAACGGGAAGTCCCCATGTCGCCCGTCGATTTAAAAAAGTCCCCATGTCGAGTTTCAGAAGTCCCCATGTCGCCCTGTCGAGTTTAAGAGTGTACAGCCATCGTTAAAGCACAGGCAGAATAAGGTTAAAAGCTGTGCCGGGGACAGATACATAACGCGCTGATTACCAAACACCTCTCCCACTCGGACAAGGACGCCGCCCTAGACTTGCACAGGTCTCCCTGTCAGAACGTATTTACGCCTCTCAGTACTGGGAAATCAATATGACCGTGTGCGATAGCTTTGGGGAAAACAGAAATGTGAAAAGTAAGTCATAACGCCATAAACAAAAGATATTTTGGTTACTGTGAGAGTGATCGGTCAACATATGGTACATAATGTTCGCTTGAGATGGACCGGTATCTAAACTCTTTCTCTGAAGAAATCATGAACCAGTTGATGCCTCCAGGCCTGTGGCCATTATCCCCTGATCAGTCTTCAGGTAGGAATTGTCATAACCGTAATGTGTAGGCTACAATCGTAATGTACGGGCTACAATCGTAATGTACGGGCCACAATCGTAATGTACGGGCTACAATCGTAATGTACGGGCCACAATCGCAACGAACAGACTCATTAGAGGGGAGAAACATGGATGTGTGAGAACATCAGCAGCTGGGAAATATTAACCCTGAATAGCTCAAAACCCATGAAATATATAGACAGTGACCAGCACAAATACTAGGGGACCCTCATGACGCAAAAAACACATGAACACCACACAAAATATGTCATTGACCAGTGTATCCCAAAATCTGTCTGAAAGGGCGGACAAATCGTCTGACATTTAAAAGGACTACATCAGACATTTCCATGCCATACTAGACATGTCATGATCAAATTAATATTGAGAAGAATTCAGCAAAATACTAGTGACAAAATTTGTCATCTTATAAAGACAAATTATGAAAGTGTTGACTAACATACTCGGCACTAAAAGGTAAAACATCGGATATTGATGTAAAACTGTCGGCCATGCCCGGCGGCTTTTGGCATACAATGCAAACTGTGAAAAGAGAACCTACACATCCTAAAAGAGGAACTGAAATCTAACATTGGCCAAACCTACGACCCGCATCTGACTGTCATTAAGAGGATAACAGACCACATCAGTCGACAGGATGGCAGATTACGGGGCGAGAAGAAGGTTCCCACCTGTAAAGGTCCGTAAAGCTGCAGAAAGTGGACGCCAGATGCCAGTAGGGACGTCTTAGAGGTGAACAGTTGGTTTGTTTGGTAAGTTTAACGTCCGGCCAACCAGAGAACCGAGCCCAAGCAGTGGTGGTTTGTTTGTTTGTTTGTGAGGTTAGTGAGGAATTTAATAACACACGGAGAATATAAGAGACCACTGGCACTGGCACACCCCTACACATTTACCGAGGCAGGTGTTCTTCAATGTTCATAAGGCCAAAAAATAATAATAAAGTAGTTGTGTTCACGTAACATAGGTCGAAAAAATTAGGGTAGGTAGGTTGAAAAAGTTTTTTTTCCCATTTCTTTTTTACTTACCAAAGAGACCCAGATATTGTTGAAAATATAAAAAGATATTCCAAATATCATCTAAAATATTTTTAGCATCTAGAATACATATCCCGAGCGTCTATATGCCGTTTTGTGGCTTTCAATGCTTTTTTAAGGTCAATTATTTTGGATTTTGGAAAAAAAAAAAAAACTATTTTTTTTTAGGATAGGGCCCAAAATTAAGGGTAGGTCGGGTTACCTGAACACAACAAGTTTAATTTTTTGTTTTGCCTAACTGGTGGCACACAGGCCTATGACAAGACCTGCCATTGGCACAGGGGTAAGGCGTGGGTGGTACCTACTTGGTGGTGAGGCTGAAGATGCGGCGCGTGTCGAACTCCTCGTTCTCCTCGGCGTCCAGGTGCTGCAGCAGCGGCAGCAGGGTCTTAGGGAGCAGCTCGAGCAGGCCGAGCATGCGCCGTGCGTGCTGCCGGCCCGCCGCGCCGTCCTTCTCCACCAGCCCGATCAGCTGCTCCAGGCAGTCTGCACCAAACACATAGAAAGATATCTTAAGAAATAGACCTAAGTTAAATCAAGAAGTTATTTATTTTTTCATTACTTTTTTTTTTGCATCAGAAAAGAGACAAGACTAGCCACGTTTTACGTCTTAAATCGGGAAATTAGTGTAGTCCTCTCCCCTTGTGACGAAGATGGGGGTCGTTTTTTTTAGTCGTTATGTTTTTTAAGTCAATTATTCTTACCCCAGTACTCTTCTCCAAATACATTTCTATTCTAGCCCACAGACGGGCTCAGGAACAAGCGGGGTTGGGCTTACTCCGGCCTTACACGGGCCTCGGGAGCACAGGGTTAACCTCTAGCTACAAAACTATCAAACTTATGACCTTTTTAATGCTTTGATTTTGAGAAAATCAATCTAAGACCTTTTCACTTACTTGTGTACCAAACCTGATTTCATGTATTATAGTATAGAAAAAGTCCAGTGTTCGAAATTAAGCTTTAAAAACGTGCACACACCGGGTGCACAGCTTTCAGATTTGTGCACCCTGGAACCTTCCCACGCACACACAGGCTTATCATTCTGCCAAAAATATCCAAAAAGCTGTGCACAAGGCGGTGCACGCCTCTAAAAATCATGCACCCTGTGGCCAAATTATGCACACCGGGTGCAGGATGCGCCCTCAATTTCGAACACTGAAAAGCTATGCACAACTAGCTATGCTCCATGACAAGGATGCCACTCCTATTATAAACTGATAACAAAAATAGGAAAAGTAGGAAAAAATGCTCCTACTTTCCCCCCCAGAAGCAACTAAGAGAAAGACAACCGTATGGAATAGATTACTGACATCACAGTTGAATTTGATTAACTTGGAACTAGAACAGGCATACTCTAAAACTGATATTAAAGTGATATAGGAACTCGGTTCTGCAATCCAAAATCACCACAGACTAGGAAATCCAACAGCTGGACAAACAGCATCTCTGCCGCACATGGCCGAGCGGCTGTAAATGCGGTGGTCGAAACTCACCGACGCACTCCTCGGCGATGAGGAAGGTGCCGTCCATGACACAGCCGAGCTGGTTGGCGAGGCAGCTGATGCCGTCCGTGTCCATGATAATGTGCTCCATGGCGAGGGTCTAGTCGGACCTGGAAGGGCAACAAAACGAAAACATTGAAGTAATAGGCCGTCTGTGTTGATGACAATGGATTAGTAGAGCCGTTGGCTCCTAAATGTCATGCAAATAACGCAATACAACATTGTCATCTACCATATTCAAAACTAAAGCTGCATCGTTATTATCGAGATATATAACTCGAATTGTTTCAGTCGTATTCTGAAAAGAAATGGCCATTTAGTATTCTCAATATCAAAAGATAATGGAAAAACATGGAAGTAAGCTCGGTGATAGTAGATACAATTAACTTAACCGTTAAAAACTATGGCGCTCAGGAAACCCGACCCACCTTTAATTCTTTCAATATCAACATTTATCGTAAATAATTTTTTTTGGGCAAGAAATAGGATAAACTCTCAGACGTCTCGAAGCTGGTAGAATTTGGTGTGAAAAAGTTCTGGAGTAACCTTTTTTACTTTTAAAATTATCTGAGCCTATAAATCAGTAAAATTAATAAACAAGTTCGCTCCAGCTGTCTTTTTTTTATTTTTAAATATGTAGTCTAAACACATCTATGGTTGTGGCTGATTTATGATAATAACGCCTCAAGGGTAAAAAGGTTAGAGCTTATATTCCACTATGCGGTAGGGAGCATTTACGGCCGCTATCTACAGGTGCCGCAAGCAATGTACTATTTTTAAAACCAACATGTTGGTATATAAAATAGCAGGTGCCGCAAACAGTGCCACAGACACCTATATTCCACCTTGCAGCACCCTACCGCAAACTTGTTTGAGGCCGCCGCAAACTCGTTTGCTTGTGTCTGGTGGCCGCAAGCAAGTGGAATACAGACTTTATACTTATAGCTGGTGCCACAAGCAAGTGTAACAAGTACATGTATTCCACCTTGCGGTACCCTACTGTAAGCAGGTTTGTGACAGTTTGCTTGCATGGTACCGCAAGCAAGTGCCGTATCGTGGAATATAGCCTTATTTCTCGCCAAATTTTGAAAAGGTATGTATTCATTGGGAGATCCATTGAGGGGGGGGGGGCACCAATTATTCCGGTAAATTTGCAATGCTGTTTTAAATTAAGGAAAGTAAAAACACGTCCAAAAAGTCACCAAAGAAATGCCCAACCCCACTTTTTAAAAAACCCCTGACAAAGCACTAGCCCGGATCAAAGTTACTAGCCCAGGACAACGTTTTATGGATCTCCTGATACAAATATTCTGAACTTGAATTCTTAAATTATGAACTTCAACTAGACCACCGGGCTAGCTGCCTGGTCAGAAAAAGCACCAGCCTGGCAGGGATTTAACTAGTAACCAATACTTATATACTAAGTAACTCTACGCTACTAAGGCGACACTCAAAAAAATCTGTTTCTGTTGAGTTAGGTTTTGATATGTGACATAGGGTTAAAACTGGAGTTTTAGGTTTTCTCAAGACTGATCAGTCTGGTCTCTAACCTTGAGATGTTGAAGATTTAAAACTGGATAGTCTTTAGTCTTTAGCAGTCTTAAGACCCAGTCTCAATATGTGACCGGCCTTAAGACTGGATAGTCTCCAGTCTCAAGCAGTTTTAAGGCCCAGTCTCTATATGTGACATAGTTTAAGACTCAACTCAACTGTCTTGAGTCCATTATCCAATCATATAAAGGCAAATAGACAAACCTCTTTTTCCTACATATCATTGAGTTTATAGGCAGAGGAAAGAAGACACAAGACTATCCAGTCTCTATATGTGACTACTCATAATTTTTTCCTTAAGACTGGTTTGTCTGCAACTGTTCAGTCTCAAGTCCTTAAGACTGATGAGTTGAGTTCAGTCTCTATATGTGACCGGGCCTTAAGGCTCAAACCTTGAAAGCAGCCTGATCCACCACTATCAATAGTATCATTGCTGCCGTCTAAGTTCAGATTGCGTTGGTGTGTTACAGTATACGCTGTCTTCTAAGTGTCTGTAGAAAATCTTGAACTCTCTGCTCATCTACCCCTAGAAATCATTGAAGTAAATTGCGGTCAAAAAAACATTAAAATCTTTCATAGGGATTCTCATTATTCTTAGAATTTTTGCTAATTTGCTGGTTCCTACAGGTCCTTTAAAAAAAGTAACAAATGAGCGACCAAATGGACTGGCTTGTAACAGCCTATTTCGCTGGTTCTTGGTATAGCCTAGAGTAAGTTCAGTATGTAGACTGTAACATGCAAAAGGACATCATGTTAGAAGTAGTAGGGTACATACTCATAGAATGAATAGAATGTTTATATTTCTTGCCTATTCTTGTCATGTGTCTATGTGCAGCTAACTATGATTACGTTCTAACAGGCTTTGTGATGGTAAAATAAAAAAGAGAAAGTCCCTTCATATTAAAGATTAAAATTCTATCTATTTGAAATTCCCAATAGTTTAATGCATGTTAAGGGTTTTAGGAAAAAATATTGGTTTGCAATCAAGTTGATTTCAGTGTTTTAGTATGAGGTGTGTAAACAGCCAGATTCTTAGTTTTGTCTAGTATGAATTGTGAATCTAAAGGGCAGAATATGCTTCAAATATTTTATAATCATTACCTAGAAAGTTCCTTATGTATCATTGTATGCCAATAACTGGTGATTATTGACACTTTCTGCTTTCACTTTTTACAATTTTGGAAAACTTTAGTATTCCTGTCGATTGATGTTTGCTGAAAACATCTTCAAGTCCTAGCACATGCATTGACACAGTCAGATGCACTTAACTCACCTTTAAGGCGGATGGAAGAGGTCGGTCCAAGCTGAACCAAGGTGGACAGTGGGCGACCTAGTTACTGACTAGATCACCGCCACTTGTTGACTTCTCGTGTGGATTTTTTTACCCTATGTCGTAGATGAATCCGTTACACTCGCCTCCACTTCCACACACACTCATTTGTCCGTTTAACGTCTATCTAAGACTGCAGATTTAATCCAAGGAAAAGGTATCACTCCAAGTCCTACACTACAGTGAGTCCAGCAGCGAGTCTCTGAGTCTGAATCGGGGACCAAGAACGCCTTGAGTCGTGTGGGCCAGGCTCGGTCAAGAGGCAGTAGGCTACTTTCCTGGTGAACTATAGGCCATACGGTTCCCTTCACGTGTATCCTGAGAACTTTACCTAGTTGCTGATCCGTTTATCAACAAGGAATACTTCCTCGATGCGATCTTCTCTGTGGTTTTACGCCGTGTGAGTGTGTTTGGTCGACCTGTAAACACCTGGCTGCCCTCCGCTGGTCGCCGTCTGTCCGTGTGTAGAGGCAGCCACCCGCGGGGACCAGCTGCGGCGTGACGTCACGGGCCGACAGGTGCCCGCTGGGCGGGGAGAGGGGGAGGCGGCTTACACGGACTCTACAGCAGTTTGACACTATATTTAACTGTCTTACTACTTTTAAACTGGTCATGCCATCTTTAGAAAGATTTACGATATACACTTACTATCAAGCACTCTCCGCTTTGACCCGAAAGTGAACTTTGCGGTCACTCACGGGTTTGACCTCTCCGGGCCGAGTCTCGGTCTCGGTCTCCCTGTGTCGGGCTGCCCTACTCCGCCCGGAGAGCGCCGCCCCCGACACGTGAGGCGAGGTCTCGTGTTGGGCTCGATGTTGTCATAGACTTGCCCATGTCCCCAATGCTATTTTGTGATAGATTAAATGAAATTCCGATCTCGGGATATACATTGTAATTTTTTATGACGTTTTATGTGACTTGCATTAAATCTGAATGAAAGATTGTATTGCACCCTACTGTCACTAGATCTTTTAAATCTACTATTTTAGGTCTTTCAGCAAATTGCAAGAAATATGTGAAAAAAGAGTTAAAGTAAAAATTAAAAGGTAATGTATTGAGAACATATTAATTATAATTAATGAAGTAAACTTAAAAGTGAACTAAAATGAAGAAGGAAGAATAGTATAATTTATTTTGAAAATTGATTTACATTGGCAACCAGTCAGGTAATAGATCTAACTGTCTCTGTACGAAATTGTCATGCATGCAAATATACATCTGTGTTTTCGTGTGTCCTGTGACATCTATGATCCTTATGTGTGTTACAAATCAATAGCAGCTACTACTAGATCTAGTAGAAGATCGGCGGAAGGGCTAAATGACGATTCAAGTTCAACTAAAAAGAAAAAAAAGAATGGTTTTTCTTTTTCATTAATTCGTTTCTACAGAAAATGAAGCTTGGGTGGTTTCCACCTCAGTGAAAATAGTTCAATTAATATAATTCGTTAGTAGGCTCTCAGGGGCGGATCCAGAAACTAACTCTAGTAACTGTAAGGAAAAAAATCAATACCGGTATTTGCCAAAAGAAGGGAACAAAAAGAGATATAAGTTAGTAGGGGCGCGGCCCCCCAGGTAGCAAAATGCCGCAATAAAATCGTCCCGTTTTCTGGGCTTCTGAGATGTGTGGAAACCCCACCAAAAATATCGTCTGCTAGTGTTGTGATCACGTGGTACAAGGTGAAGGACGCCCGCTTCAAGTGTCGCTTGGTTAGTCGCGATAACTCGTCAGTTTATTTGCTCTAGGACTTCCCTCTGCCATTATGGCTGACGCTGCATATGCCAAAAGCATCGATATTCCTGTAGAGGTCTTCAGAAATTTGAAAAATGCCAAGAGATTTGCATTAGATATCGGTGAGTGTGATTTACCCTTATTATCGCCCAAAATATTAACTTCGTGAGCGGAGTGAAACTGTCTTTCACAAAGTTTCAGTAGAACTAAGTTATAGTGTTAGTCTCACAAAATGAAAAATCCGTATAATAGTGTGACTCTCCTACAAGTTCTGATTCAAGTCATACAAGTTTTCAGTCATTCTAATTGACCTTATCGGAATCCCTCCTCCCCTAGTAGGCCCTAGCCCCGACTCCGTCTCCGAGCCGAGGGCCTGGGCTGGGGGGTGGGGCCTTGGCTTTGGTGGGGAATTAACCCCTCAAATATGAAATCTGGGACTCTCTGAGTGAATTGAGATACCTATAATCTGAGAAGAATAACCTCACATTTATAGAATCTTGGGCGCTCTTAGCCAATTAGAATATATATTATATATATATTGATTCCTTTATGTTGAGATTTTATTTCCATATCCTTTGAGAATATCTATGAATTGGGTGGGAGGGGGGGGGGGGGGGCAGCCCCAGAAAAATTGTGAAAAATCATCCCCTCAAATATGAAATCTGGGACACCTTCACCTGTCGGCCCCGACCCTCCCTTCTTGCCCTGAGGTTCCCCTAACTCTCCCCTGTCGACCCTTAAGGGTCACACCCACTAATACGCAGGGTCGAAATAGCACAAGCTATTCTGTTGGGTCCCTAGATTTCAGGTTCATCTCATAGATACTGACCCCCAAGAAATCTGGAATTTTAGATTTGTGATAAAGGGAAATGCCCCTAAAACTTGTCATGGGCCCCTAAATGCAATAGACTGCAGAAAATTGTGGTAAAATCACCGAATATCAAACTTGCTTAACATTATAGCCGCCCGGTAACAAAGATGACGATTCTCCCAGTCGCCTCTTGTCCATTACTGCTAAAGTCGCTTTAGTGGGTATGGCCCTTTTCATGCCCTGAGGTCCCCCTGTCCCTCATCTGTCTGTACTTGCCCTACCTTCCTACTCTGAGGAACTCCTGACCCTGACCAGTTAGCCCTTACTCTCCCCACCCCGCGGTGGTTCTGGGGAAGAATAAGCCCCCAATAGCCCCTGCTGATCAGAGAAGGTGACAATAGCGGGGGGGGGGGGGGGGGGGGAGAGGGGGGGGGGGGGGGGGGGGGGGGCAGCACTCACCAAGTGGTTCTTTGGGTTCAATTCCCAGTTGGTGTTGGGTTCACTAAGGGATGGTGTCCAGGAAAAATGGTTTTGATCCCCTGCTGTTTGCCGTGAAAATGAACCTGGCTGTTGGTATGGTCACTCACTCACTCACTCACTCACTCACTCACTCACTCACTCACTCACTCACTCACTCACTCACTCACTCACTCACTCACTCACTCCCCTCATGCCCTATTGGCCGTGAAAATGAACCTCCCTGTTGGCCCTTACCCTCCCCTGGATCCAGAAGGGCCGGGAGGGGAAGCAAAGAGGAGGGGAAGCAGAGGGCCGGGAGAAGGACAGGGCGGGGAGGGGAAGTAAATGGTCAAGCTTGCTGCATTACCAAAGTAGGAAAACATTTAGAGGATGGTCAACGACTGTCTGTTTCTTCATTACTTAGTGAATTAAGAAACAGTGCCAATTAGTTGAGCCCATTAAAAGAAAATAAGACTGAAGTCCACAGTCTGTAGATCAAATTATTGATAATCTGCAACATTTACGTTGAGAGAATGGAGGGTATTAGGTAAATTCTCAGTAATGCTGCACGTGACTGAGTGACTGAGGCCAACCGTGAGTGAGACCAGGTAACCAGGTGTGTGGAGAGATGCGGTCGGTGGGGGGGGGGGGGGGGGGGGATGCTGGTACAGGTAGAAGTGGTCTGACAATGAATACTACAAAAGGTCATTCCAAAAGTCCAGGCCTCAGGTAATAGCCCATTAGTCACAGTCTTTAATCCTATAAGGGTCTGGAAGGGGGGGGGGGGACCCGATGTGATGCAGGGATAGATCTTAACTTTTCTTTGCACTAGCCCATCTGGCTAGTTTCTTATCAATTGCACTAGCCCGACTTATTACACTAGTAACGACCTAATACTTATATTAAATGCCACAATATTGTGTACATTGCGTGTATTTGGAAATCATTATTTTACACTTTTTAATCATTGGATGTAACTAAATGTAGCAATACGCCACATGGTTATAGGCCTACATTATTGACAGATTAAGGATAGGAAAAATATATTTAATTTGACTTTTTTTGTGGGTGATGGATCAATTTGCACTAGGCCATCTGGCTATCTGTCAGAAGTCACACTTGCCCAACAAGATATTCACTACTGTCGGTACTAGCGGGCTAGTGCTAAGATTGAACCCTGTGATGTGTAAATTTGGGAAATGCTGATGTTATATGTCGTTGTTCTTTTATGCCAATGTCATCTGTCAACTTAAAGATTTTCGGGCGCTCTGTTGCAGTCATGAACCCCAGTGTTGCGCTGTAGAATTTATTAAATGCTGGCACCAAATGGCTCAAACACACGATAAGCCAGTTATGTAAAGACACCTCAATGCAAAATTTGAATAGTGCCATAGCAGTATCTGGTCACTGCCAAACATACAAGACAGTCAAAACTAAACATGGACTTGAACCCTACCTAACATTACTTGATAGGAAGTTTGCAATTACCCTTTGTAGGTTCCGGGCAGGAAACCATAAATTACCAATTGTGGCTGGCCGTTACCTTGGCACTAGCAAGGAAGACCGTTTGTGTATTCTATGCCCGAACAAGGAAATAGAGGACGAATTCCATTATGTCTTTGACTGTAGTTACTTCGCTGAAAAAGAGCACTTCTTATTGACCACCAGTACCTAGAAGAACATTTACACTTACATATGAACAAGTTATTTGGCACACAAAATATCGAACACCTGATAAACCTAGCAACTTTTGTGTACCACATTATAGAATGTTGTAAATCAAACTAGTCAACTCTCCGTAGATATATTCGCTGGTGTCGCCAGTAGACTTAATTAATTGTTCGATCCGTCCAGAACTGAGTACAGCTTGATACTGCACTAGTCAAATTTTACAGCTGTAATCTGTATTTTGTATTTTGCAGTTCTCCTTTTTTAAATATATATTGATGTAACATTGTTCATACTGTATATATTTATGTATTTACAGCTGTAATCTGTATTCATGTATTTACAGCTATAATCTGTATTCTTGGTTTGTTTGCTTGTTTTTGTTGTTGTTGTTGTTGTTGGTTTTTTTTTTTTTTTTTTTTTTTTTTTCTTTCTTCTTTTAAATTAATATTGATGTAACATTGTTATTACTGTATATATTTATGTATTCCTGTGCCTCATGGAGGTTGTGAATAAAGTTCATTGTCATTGTCATTGGCAGTGGGCTGGGTGTGGGAGGCTCATCTTCCTATACCAGGAATGTTAAAAACAAATTGCCTCTTATTTTTTAAATCTATTGCATTATAAACCTCTTTGGGTGTTACAAGCACTTGATATAGCCTATCCAATGATAGGCATGACATGAGGGCCACCTCCAGGGAAAATAAAAAAAAATATACCTCTTATGAAAGCATTTTTAGTCACTTTAAACATCAATCAATGAATGTTTTTTTTTTATCTTTGAATTTTCGTACCAAGATTATGGTAAGTCAGGCAGCAGGCCTCACCAAATACATCCTGTCCACCCCACTAAAGGCCTAGGACACCCTGACAGGACCCTCTGGGTGTCCTGTGGACACCCTAGAAATTACACCCCAATATCAAAGTTGAGGCAATATTCCCCCCAAGTTCGTGATGAGGACACAGATGAGTTACACTTACAGGCATGATGCAATATGTGACATCTGGCGTGGATATGAACATGGGTAAGCCTAATCATAAATAAAGGGGAGTAGACGGTTGTGGTGTGTTCATAAGAGGTTTTATTCGCACAGTAAGTTATGGTTGGTCTGTTCCCTGCCCCAGGTGGATCGCTGACGAAGCTGGCCTACTACACCACCATGACCAAACGGAAATCGATCATTCTGGAGAATGATAAGGTCAGTGGAATTTGTACGTGGGTCTCCTCTGTTCTGAGTAATTGACTTTCGATAAGGGTGTCAAACCCAAGGGTTTGCTCACAGAAGCTGTTATCATTGGAGGTGTTGACAGTTTTACTCTGTATGACCTGGTTCAGGGAGTGCTTCTTTAATGATAGCACATCTAAGTGTGGAGATGAACACAACTATGAATAATAATAATATAGTATTATAAAAGGTTGTACTAGTTTTTTCCTGAGTAAATGATGTGACACGTATATGAAATTTTCCCCTGTGCCTCGGCAGTTTCCATGCTGTAGTGTGAGTGTGTGTAGCCTGTATTAAGACTTCTTGTCGCTGCAGACAAACTGCGACAAGATCTACGACGTGGCGGAGGAGGACGAGATCCGCGACCAGCTGCACTTCATCAAGTTCGAGACCAAGTACATCGAGACGTGCCTCGACTTCATCCAGCAGAACCTGATCGGGTCCAAGGAGTTCCAGACGGGCAAGGTCATGAAGGTGACGGGTGGCGGGGCCTTCAAGTACCGCGACCTGCTCTGCAACAAGCTCGGCGTGCAGTGAGTGTGGGGGTACACCCTTAAAATCCACAGGGCAATATGGGAATTTCTTAGATTCAACATGGGACATAGTAATTCACTATAGGTCTGCTGCCAAAGAGAGGACTGAAAAACTTAAAACTTAAAATGTGATATGCCCTATAATAAAAGCTGATTGCAATGTCAAAATATGTTGCTGTGAATGTCTAATCTATATCTTATAATTTTCAAACATATTTTCCTTCAGACATTTTGTCCTGGTGGTATGTTTAAGCTCTCATAGTTTATAATTAGATCCCTTTCTTAACCAGCGGACCTATAACGACAAAGACATGGGACAGGTACATTTTTAAAAATCGACAGGGCGACATGAGCCATTCTTAAAGTCGACATGAGACATAGCCATTCACAAGCGACAACGACATGGGACATGGGCATTTCTTAAAATTGACTTGGGACGCAGGGACCCCAATCTAAAGGCCCTAGACCCCTTATTCCGACACGGCGACATGGCCATTTCTTAAAATCGACATGCGGCATGGGGCTTAGTTACATGAAGAAAAGATAAAGGACATGACGGACCATTTCTTAAATTCGACATGCGACATGAGGACCCCCCGCCCTCCATCAAGGGTCCCCATCTACACCCCCCTTAAATGGGAGAATCAGGCTCATTGCTAGTCATCAGGCATCATGTACCCTGACCTGGGGGACGATGACAGCCTTCTGGTATGACTCACTACATGCCTGATATAAGGCCTGTGGTCAGCTGTACTGTGGGCAGTTAGCCAGTTCTGTAAAAGCTCCCAGCACTAAATATCTTACGATTTATATTTTTCTTAAACAGATACACAATATTGTATCTCATGATACTATGTATACTATGTTCCTCTCACAAAAGCGTAATTTTCCGCGGAAAGCATTTTCATCGACATACCCTGCCTCGTGTGTCCCCTCCGCTGTGCAGGTCGCGGGGAAACTCCCTAACCCAACCATGTAAACTGTCTGACACCGCCTCGTATGTCCCCTCCGCTGTGCAGGTCACGGGGAAACTCCCTAACCCCAGCGTGTAAACTGTCTGACCCCGCCTTGTGTGTCCCCTCCGCTGTGCAGGTCGCGGGGAAACTCCCTGATCCCCGCGTGTAAACTGTCTGACCCCACCTTGTGTGACCCCTCCGCTGTACAGGTCACGGGGAAACTCCCTGATCCCAGCATGTAAACTGTCTGACCCCGCCTCGTGTGCTGCAGGGTGGACAAGGAGGACGAGATGGAGTGCCTCATCAAGGGCTGCAACTTCCTGCTGAAGAACATCCCGGACGAGGCGTTCATCTTCCAGCGGCGCGGTAACCCCGACTACCACTTCCAGACGTCAGAGGCCGACTCCATCTTCCCCTACCTGCTCGTCAACATCGGCTCCGGCGTCAGCATTCTCAAGGTCTGTCAAGGGCACTCACATTTACCACATCACGGGTATAGATTCACGTAATTTTTACTATGTCGCTGTAAAACAGACACCTGGTTTGTAACAGGAATCTGTTCAGGAGCAAACACGATAAATAAGTACAATCTTGATTCACTCTCAGAACAAGAAAAGATTATAGTTGTGTTGGAACCCCGACCTGCATGTGAAAAAAAGGAGAAAGACTATGCAATAAGTATTTGCAGAATTGTTGAAAAAACATATCAAAATTGTACCGGAGACATTATTCAAAATAAACTTACTTATTTGTATTCGCAGGTTGAAGGGGACGACAAGTACGAGCGGATAGGGGGCACATCCATGGGCGGCGGTACCTTTTGGGGACTAGGCTCTATACTCACTAAGGCACAGGTAAGGATGAGGGGGACTTTTTTTAAATTGTTTATAATGTTGTCTAGGCAATTAAATCAAAAACTGATTTAAAAAAAATAATTTCCGTGGGGAAAAGTACTTGAGACGGTAGGTCCAATGCTGAAGGTATGGAATGACGTGTAGGCCATTGTGGCCACTAGTTAACACGGCTACCAGTAGTCACCACACCACCAGGCAGAGCTAAAGACTTGTAATGCTTTCTATGACGAGGCTAAGAGCTCCTAACTCGCCGGATGCTACCTTGAAAAAAAAAAAAAAAAAAAAAAAAAAAAAAAAAAAAGACTTGTAATGCTGACATGGTGCCCAACTTAACTCAAATCACAAAGCATAGCAAGCTGTTAAACTGTTTTGGAGCCGTCTATAAATGACATCAGGTGCCCGGGGGGTGGGGGGTGGGGGGTCCAGTCCCCCATACATTCCTATAGCAAAAGCATGACGAAGGGGGGGAGGGGAGGGGGGGTAAAAA
This sequence comes from Lepidonotus clava, assembly GCA_936440205.1. Classification (NCBI taxonomy): domain Eukaryota; kingdom Metazoa; phylum Annelida; class Polychaeta; order Phyllodocida; family Polynoidae; genus Lepidonotus; species Lepidonotus clava. Next base: position 36,376,374 of record OW387148.1, on the reverse strand, counting down.
TGGTAAAAAATAGCATGACGTCATTAATGGACGGCCCCTTTAAGGGGTTTGACTTGATGCATGACGTTGTTTGCGCCTGTTTTCAGGGGTTTGACGAGTTACTGGAGCTAGCTGACAAGGGAGACCACCGCAGTGTGGACATGCGGGTGAAGGACATTTATGGGGGTTCGTATGACGTGCTAGGACTGCCGGCCGAACTCATTGCGAGCAGCTTTGGCAAGGCGGCCCGGTCAGCCCGCGACAAACAGTGTGAGTAGGGCCTATCCACATCACCTGGGTTTCTCCTTTAAACTGGATAGTCAGTTTTGTGGATATTTTTGAGGAATTTTAAGCACATCAGTTAGAAATATCAAAAGGCAAGCTTACTGTTCCAAATTGTTTTTCTTTCCTGTTCCAAATGATTAAGGTAAATGCCAGGCAGCTTCCGTCAGGTGGCTTTCTTGAGTTCATAACTATTATGTTACGTTTTCCAACTTTAAGCTTCTTCTAAATCCAGTACATACAGTAAAACTGTTTCCTGTTTATATTTCTAGTTCCTCAGTTCCGTGACAGCGACATTGCAAAGAGCCTATTGATCGCAGTTAGTAACGACATCGGTCAGATCGCCTACCTGAATGCCCGCCTACATGGCCTCACCAAGATCTACTTCGGGGGCTACTTCATACGCGGCCACGCTATGACCATGCACACCATCACCTACGCCATCAACTACTGGTCCAAGGTAAGGCTGGCCCCAGAGGGGCTCCTCTGGCAGGGCAGCAGCCGGCAGTCACCTGCAGCTGCCATTGGTAGTTGGCCATGCTTATGACGTTAGACAGACAATATAAATATTGTTTAATTCTTCTATGAATCCAACTGTAGATGTATTCTTACATGATAGTAAGAAGCCATCCTGCAACGACCAGCACCCCTCATACCCACACCTACGCAGAGTATTTAATATATGTTAGAACTTATGTTACCAAGAACAATTATGTCAGGAGCGATCCAAGTCTGGTTCTCGTTGTTTTACTGACGCTGTTACTCTGAATGCCCACAGGGGGAGATCCAGGCGTTGTTCTCATTGACTGACGCTGTTACTCTGAATGCCCACAGGGGGAGATCCAGGCGTTGTTCTCATTGACTGACGCTGTTACTCTGAATGCCCACAGGGGGAGATCCAGGCGTTGTTCTCATTGACTGACGCTGTTACTCTGAATGCCCACAGGGGGAGATCCAGGCGTTGTTCTCATTGACTGATGCTGTTACTTTGAATGCCCACTGGGGGGGGGGGGGGGGGGGAACCAGGCGCTGTTCTCATTGACTGACGCTGTTATTCTGAATGCCCACAGGGGGAGATCCAGGCGTTGTTCTCATTGACGCTGTTACTCTGAATGCCCACAGGGGGAGATCCAGGCGTTGTTCTCATTGACTGAAGCTGTTATTCTGAATGCCCACTGGGGGAGATCCAGGCGCTGTTCTCATTGACTGACGCTGTTACTCTGAATGCCCACTGGGGGAGATCCAGGCGCTGTTCTCATTGACTGACGCTGTTACTCTGAATGCCCACTGGGGGAGACCCAGGTGCTGTTCTCATTGACTGACGCTGTTACTCTGAATGCCCACAGGGGGAGATCCAGGCGTTGTTCTCATTGACGCTGTTACTCTGAATGCCCACAGGGGGAGATCTAGGCGTTGTTCTCATTGACGCTGTTACTCTGAATGCCCACAGGGGGAGATCCAGGCGTTGTTCTCATTGATTGACGCTGTTACTCTGAATGCCCACTGGGGGGGATCCAGCGCTGTTCTCATTGACTGACGCTGTTACTCTGAATGCCCACTGGGGGGGATCCAGGCGCTGTTCTCATTGACTGACGCTGTTACTCTGAATGCCCACTGGGGGAGATCCAGGCGTTGTTCTCATTGACTGACGCTGTTACTCTGAATACCCACAGGGGGAGATCCAGGCGCTGTTCCTGCGCCATGAGGGGTACCTGGGGGCAATAGGCGCCTTCCTCAAGGCTGTCGAGGAGGAGGGTACGTGACTCTTTTATAATTGTTTCATTTACAAAGTGCAGTGTATAAGTCAAACTCTGTGAATTGGTAAAATTGGTAGGAACTCAGTGTTATTCTGAAACAAATAAGAAATATTAATTGCTAAAAAAGAGAGTAACCATTACGAAGCCTGTTTATTTCATGAAGAAAAATACTCTTCTTCATGAAATAAACAGGCTTCATAGTATAGCTATACAACGGAGGGCGTCTCTATCTAACTCAATACCAGTATTTTGGTGGAGAGTAGTACTATTCAGTGAATATGCATATACTATACTAGTGAATGAATAACAATAATAAGTATATGTACTGTCTAGCGCGGTGGGATTTATTGTTACCAATAAGCATTACTTACTCTACTACTGACGGTGCAGTCGTTAGCTATGACGCAGTGTGATATGATTAAAATGGTTAAAAAGTACAATGCACATTTGTCTAATGACTTAGCCCCGTGCGGTCAGTAATAAGGAGGTCTAGAATGTCAGAAAATAGATATGGTAATCTCATAGGTTTGAAAAGAGGGTCTAAGAATAATCTATTTCATATTCATTTCATTCAATTGTTCTTTAAACCTGTGTAATCTTTGACGTTGCAATTCAGATGCAGACAAGTATTCGTGGACAGAGAACTACGCAGGCAGTGCAACCAGCATCCAGAGCCCGAGCGCCCACAAGGAGCCGCTGAGACGGGAGCGCTCCCTCACGGTCAGTGCGACGCAACGCCCCTGCTCCTGTAGCATGGGGGGGCATGAACCATACGTTTTGTTAGAGGTGAACTTAATTACTGCATTGTCAGTAAGATCACGTTACAACCGTGTCTTTCTTACATACAATGCTAGTTCAAGTTTTAGCTTCTATCTTGGTGCAATCAGAAACCTATGAACGCATAGAAGAAAAGAACGTTATGTAAAAATATATCATACTTCATCTTATAAATCAATTTGGGGTCATCATAAACTGAGTGTACTCAATGTTGTCTAATTACCCCATCCACGTGTACTGTGACTGAAGGTGGGAATAATTTGAAGAACGGCCATGCCGGTATTATAGACCCAAATACAAACAATTTAGAAAAATAGTTGTAGTGAAAAGATACAAGATCTAAAGGGCCATTTCGAAGTTTAGTGTTTGCACTGTCGTAGTTACACCGACCATTCACTGTGTGAAGCTTACGAGATGAACTGGTTGGTACGCAGCACTCTCACCGTCAGTCGGTATTCTCAGAAGAAAAACAACATAAATAAGTTATCGGTACCAAAGTATCAGTAGCAGAGGAATGTGGGTGGTCGGAATGTCTCATGAAGGAGTATCACCTTTTGAGTGAGGAACTTCAGGAATGTAATAAAGTTGGTTAATTAAGTGATAGCCCTCCACACGGCTAAAAAATACTCCTCAGGAAGGCGGACAAGGTATTTTCATTAACGACGAAACCAGGGTTATGAAACATTCCGACTTCTCCCCTACTCCGGGCATATTGCACAGGAAGTACGGCCCTAGTATTCCTTGTTTGTATACTTTACTGGCAAATAATCTAGATATTGGGTTTCGCCGCTAATGAACGGGTTTTCTTGGAACCTTACGTGTCACACTGCATTTTATGGATGTGATATACATGTCAGTTTTTAGCGAGCACCATACCCGTGATCAGTAATCGATATACACCTTGACAGATGATTAAAGTGGACATTCCCAAGTCAGTAAATAACGCTGTCATCTTAGAATGCCCTTATAAGAAATGTTATAGAAATTGCTGGAATAAGAATTATCAACGCCCTTTCAAAGTCTAGGAAATGGATATAGCTTCCAAACAGGAAAAAGAATAGAGACAATTATAGCCGTATAAAAAATTGTGTTGGTATGGATAGGGGCAAAAGGTGGTGTTCGTGTGACCCTTTCTAAACCTGTCAAAGTTTGCAGGCTGGGTCTGGGTTCTAATCTCCTCCGGCCCCTTGACCTGCTGGCTGATAACCCCGACCACATGAGGTCACATCGGCTGGGAGGGGAGGCCGGGCCGTATCACGGTGTTACTGTAGGGACGCGTAACCTGGAGGGGTGGGGTGTGAGATTCGCCTTTGTATGTCTTATTTTAATTCTGCACGTCCCATACATATATGTTGCACAATGACAGGTATATGTACATATCAGTGTGTAACATGTGTATCCCTACTGCTATGATACTGACCATTCTCTGGGTGTACCCGTACAGCCAACTTAACGCCCTCCTCTCTCTGTAGGTGGGCCACTTTAGGGTGAGACAGTTCTAAGACAAACTGATTTACATTTAAAGACCTTGTGCAGACATGGGTACTCGTAATCGCTTTTAGGTGATCACTACATGTTGACCAATTGGCTTTGCCTTCAATCTGAAATTTATTAAATTATAAATAGAAATAATAACATACTGATTTCTTGTCTTTCTTTAACATGAATCTGACATAAGTGTGTGATTTCGATACTTATTGATTGATAATCTGAATTGATCACCAATATGGCGCCCGGCCATTTCAGGGCATATGTGATATCATCTGCACAACGTCTGTAGTTCTCGTTCTTAGTTAGACGTGAGAGTTGTATTTATTAGATATACTGTTTTGGTTGGAGGAGTTGGTGTATTATTATTATTTCTACTTACACTGAAAGTTTGCCATCAAGTGTCTTGTAGTTAAGCAGCTCTTGATAATTTTTGCAGTTGAATAAAATTTGCAAATACAGCCCTAATCAGGGTCAGAGCTTTCTCAGCTCTGAATGTTGTTCCATGAGAAACGAATAGAGACATGTTTTACCTTTACAGTGACGCTTAGGGTAGAAAGCTGCAGCCTGTGTCACAATAGATAAACACTAGTTTCCCTTTGTAATGTCCGACAAGAATATGAAGTTTAAGTTAAACAACCTCGACTCATCACGTCACGTAAACATAACATATCTCTTATCTCACTTACTATTTTGGAACTGTAAAATATGTCCTCTTAAATTGAATTTCGCGGGCATGTGATAATGTAATATTGGTTCAATTTCTTTTAGTTTTTTTTATTCAGAGTAATACATACATACATATATATAGCTTCGGCTTTCAATCATTCCCCATTTCTTTCACAAATTATTTAGTCATACTTCCACTAAAAGCTTGTAAACTAAGAGATACGTTGACATATTGAGATTCATTGGAGTTGCTTTACCTCCCTATTGAATGACTGTTTACCTCTGTAAAGTACGATAAGAGTTAGAAATGATTGTTTTTTCCCTCAATTAAGTATGAAGAGAGTTATACATGAATACCTGTTTACCCGTATACAGTTTGACATGCTGGAGCTGGACAAGTTCAACAAGCCCCTCGTGAGTTGTCCGCTGCTACTGGACCCTGCCAGCTACATCCCAGACACCGAAGAGCTCACCCACGACCAGGCCGCACGACACTACTGGCTCCAGTGCTTTGAGGATGCCATGGACAAGGTGAGACAGTACACAGGGTCATCAGGTCACCGTGGACAAGGTGAGACAGGGTCAGGGGTCATCAGGTCACCGTGGACAAGGTGAGACAGGGTCAGGGATCATCAGGTCACCGTGGACAAGGTGAGACAGTGCACAGGGACAGGGGTCATCAGGTCACCGTGGACAAGGTGAGACAGGGTCAGGGGTCATCAGGTCACCGTGGACAAGGTGAGACAGAGTCAGGGGTCATCAGGTCAATGTGGACAAGGTGAGACAGGGTCAGGGGTCATCAGGTCAACATGGACAAGGTGAGACAGGGGCAGGGGTCATTAGGTCACCGTGGACAAGGTGAGACAGGATCAGGGGTCATCAGGTCAATGTGGACAAGGTGAGACAGGGTCAGGGGTCATCAGGTCAACATGGACAAGGTGAGACAGGGTCAGGGGTCATTAGGTCACCGTGGACAAGGTGAGACAGGGTCAGGGGTCATCAGGTCAATGTGGACAAGGTGAGACAGTGCACAGGGACAGGGGTCATCAGGTCAACATGGACAAGGTGAGACAGGGTCAGGGATCATCAGGTCACCGTGGACATGGTGAGACAGGGTCAGGGGTCATCAGGTCACCGTGGACAAGGTGAGACAGGGTCAGGGATCATCAGGTCAGACGGGGTTGAGGTAGAAGGCAGGTGTTATGCTTAGATTATTATAATGCTGTTTTATGGTGTATTATATATGGGGGCCACAAGTAAACAAACTTGGCAAAGAGCAAAGATATGATATACTTGAAATTCTGCTCTGATTCCTCCTACTTTTGATATTACATTAAGAGTAGAACAAACTTTCAAGAATTCCAGGATTATATCTAAAGAATTGTAATTGAGTACATTGATAGAAAAAAAATATTCCTTTCTTGACTTCTTTGAATCATTACTAGCGTTTCATCATAATTGTCCAAATCGCGTCCTTAAGTCAAAGATTTCTTTCCATTGCTCTGCCGACCATGGGTGGACAGGCAGGGCACCCTTGCAGCAAGGGTGCCTTAAGTCAAATCAAACCTTGGGGAAAAAAAAATTAACATTTGAACAACATTATTTTAAATTGCATTTATATAGATATACAGATATACAGATATTTATATATAAAAGCTGAAATAATACCATGTTAGATATATATAATCCTGAGCCTGGTAGAGAGTCGCAGTTACTGTATCTGTGTGCCTGTTTCAGTTTGCAGAGAGAGCCGTGAAGAGTCAACCGAGCCGGGCTGATGCCGAGAAACGCGCAGTACGCTTCAAAGAGAAATACATTCGCCGGTTACAGGAGCTCCGACAGAATCCCTGGTAAACATGATATTTGAATAAGATATAATCTAAATAGAGAATTAGATATTGATACATACATTTACTGCTGAAGAATTTTGTTGTGGGCTCCACTTTAGATCTAATTGTCATTGCACGGTTTTATCAAATGTCTTTGTTCAAAGTGCATGTATGAGATGAACAAAGTATGATAAGAACATGGCTAAGAGTGTGAATAACAAAGAATCGTTGCTACCGCTTAGAATCAATTTGATCACAGTTGATACTTCTATTACATCTTCAAAAACAAGGGGGGAAATAGAGAGATGACGACTATATATATGTACATGTGTTTGTGCAGCGCGTATGGCGCGCTCACGGTGCGGAGTCTGCTGGACACGCGGGAACACTGTATGGAGGAGTTCCACTTCGTCGACCCCTACTCACAGGTGTGTACACCCCTGACCTTCACTATTACAGCCATACATCTTAGTCTTTACAATTGTAGATGTCTGTATTCTATTATCGTTATTTTCTTCTTCTTCTTTTCCTCAGTCTGTTTTACAGGCTATTAAGCCACGTTTCATACATATCATCTTTATTTTCATATCTAAGTTTGAATAGGAAGCTATGTTTATCATAATGTTAGTTGTTTTCCCCATTTTTATGATATCTTACTCATAATTACATCATTTAATTGTTTTCCTTAAAAATGTAGCCTATAACTAGGCCGATCAATTCTCCCTTCCACGGATTTATCACCTGCATGTTAATTCGGACATATTATGTTACAACCACTGGATGAAGTAGAGAAAATATACCAATATTTGTTGTATATTCATATGTAATGGATAGATTTTCAAACCAACTTGGAGCATATTTAACGTTTATAAATACAAACTGAAAAGTACTGAATGTTTTTACTACTGCTGTCTCAAGTGGATAAGGAGATCCCTATGATGAATTTGATGTACACGTAGTTTAAAACCTCTTAAGCCTGAGTAAAGTGGCACCATACAACTTACACTGCATGTATTTATGCCCACAGCAAAAGCAGTTGGAGAACGAGCAGGCTCTGAAGGTGCTGGCGGAGCGCCTGTCGCTGCTGGACGGGCTGGACTGGGACACGCGGCAGCTGTCGCTGTGTGAGGGGCTCATCGCGGGCAACGTCTTTGACTGGGGGGCCAAGGAGGTGGCCGCCCTCATGGAGACCACCAGCTTCGGCTTCGAGCAGGCCATGGACAAGCTACCCGGTATGAGCGGTCAACTTCTCTTTTATCAGCTTCATTTCAGTAAAGGGCAATGGCTTCTATACTTAGTCAAATCGTACATGAGTCAGAGCTGCTCATAAAACAGAGATGTTAGGTGTGTGAGCACCTTTCTGAAGGATTGACTCACTGTATTGTACCAGACTTGGCAAGGAGCGTCTTCTGAAATACCCACGGTGACGGGTATACAAGTAGACCTGAGAGTCGCTGCTGGTTTCAGGTGATAGGCTCATGGAAAATCTGGAAGTAAAAACCTTTTACTAACCTCTGCTTTTTACCCGGGCTCGCTGTATTATCAAGTCGTCTTCGAAATATGATCGATCAAATCGAATCTCGCCCGGGTATACTGACTTGGTCAAAAAGGCGGGAAACGCCATTGAACTATAACACAACCAGCGGCTACAAGATCGCAAATTTCGACTTGCTTCCGGTTTCAATGATGAGCCTATGTAAAGTCTATACCAGAAATTGACCATTGAAAAAGCATTAGCCGAGATCGGGTCGGAGATTGAAGCGGTCAAACTGTATGACATCGATCGACGCCTCAGCATTGAAAAGCCTAGCGTCCCGGATTGGAGTGTAGTGTCATTATGTTAATTAGGGTGATGACGGCGAAGATGGCGGCCCCTGGTTTCCGATCGGAAAGTCAGCCGGGCTTGCTCGCCTATTTCGCCTATTTCGCGCGCGTTTCAGTCGACTTAAGTCGCTATAGAGGTTCATGTCGATCTTTTATTGATGATGCCGATGTGTTGGGAAGCTAGATATCGATATAAACCCAGAAAATCGCATTTCTTTGCGGATTATGTTTCATGCGCAATGCCTTCCGGGCGAAGCGCATCTCGCGCAGTTAGACCTGTCAAACCACAGCGCATTGCATCAGAGGCCAACATGGCGCGACCCGGTGAACACGTGTGTAGCTCTCCTCCGCGAATAACCGCCATTTACGCCTTAAATCGGCATCGTCAAGCAATATGGAGTATATCTCATGGATTATTGATATTCAGAGGTGGTCAGGGTCGATATAAATTGAAGAATTATATCGATATTGACCATCGGCATCGGAGAAAAGGTTAGTGTTCTCTGCGTGGAGGTGAACGATAATAGAGGAAAATGGCGGGCGGCTCCACTCGCGCTGGCATGTGCATCTTTTTGTTTAATTCGATCGATAATTCGATCGATAATTCGATCGATAATTCGTATTCCTATCAAGATGTCTCATCAACAATTCCTTTCATATATAGAAAAAAAAGTCGATAACCCGGGTATTTTCGGTTTTGTAACCGATATTTTTCTTCCATACCTCAACCTGTGTCCTTGTCTTGTTGATATAACACTATTTCATCTTCACAACAAAATGGTCAGGACCAAACGTCTTTGGTTTTTCTTAAACCAGTTACAAAATCTTTCTCGTATTTTCTCTAACAGAAAGTCTCAAAGTGATTGGTAGGCTTTGAACGTTGAGCTCCTTGTTATCAGTAGACATAATGTCCTGTTCTGCCTGCTGCCTTCAGCCCGGCCGTGGTTGTTTGACGACTTCGACCAGTGGACGCAGCGGCTGCGGGCCCGGCCCTACCAGTGCGCCGCCATCTTCGTCGACAACAGCGGCATGGACGTCATCATGGGCGTCTTTCCGTTTGCACGGGAGCTGCTCAAACAGGGCACGCGGGTGAGTGAACTGACGGTCTAACGGTAAACAAAGGGTGGCTGGATTCTTAGATGATTCAGAGTGACACCCAATATAGTCTCCGTACCTTTTTCACTTAGATAATCATAATAAAGGTATTATTATTATCGCCACCATTACAAATATGTAAGCCGGCTATTGATGTTTAGTGTTTAGTAAAATGTGTTTGGTATTTTTGCTGCCAATGCTAACCCTGGTGCTTCAAAGGGATTGCCGTAATCCCATTATACACCTCTCATGCTGAGAGGCAACACCCTTAACTTGGGTTTTGATTTATCCCTATGTGACAGGAATCCCTGTTTATGAGTCGCACCTGGAATTTTGGCGGCAAACAAGTTATTTACCCATTCATTCCCCTCTATAGCCGCGGTTTGTAACCAGGATTAATACGGATGTCATACAGAAAGAATTAGATTTGTTTAAGCATTTCCTTCGTTTCTTTACACACAAGTACACTGACAGTATCATTCTGAAATGAAGATTCAAGTTAAGATTGTGTTGGTTGATTTAAAGAGATGAAAGAATGATGTGTTTCTCTTCAGGTGATCCTTTGTGCCAACTCCCGGCCGGCCCTCAATGACGTCACCTACAACGAGCTGACGGTATTGACAAAGCGGGTGGCAGCGATCTCAGACATCATCAGCCGCGCCCTGGGAGATGGCAGTCTGCTGGTCATGGAGTCCGGCCAGGGGTCGCCCTGCCTCGACCTCAGGTAGTTATGTTACACTTGTACAGGGCCAGGGATCGCCCTGCCTCGACCTCAGGTAGTTATGTTACACTTGTACAGGGTCAGTAGTCGCCCTGCCTCGACCTCAGGTAGTTATGTTACACTTGTACAGGGCCAGGGATCGCCCTGCCTCGACCTCAGGTAGTTACGTTACACTTGCACGGGGCCATTAGTCGCCCTGCCTCGACCTCAGGTAGTTACATTACACTTGTACAGGGCCAGGGGTCGCCCTGCCTCGACCTTAGTTACACTATGTTTTTATATGGCCAAATTGATTCATCTTTACGAGTCAGATTATTAGTTTCATTGCCTGTTGTCCGAGCCTGTCACCCGGTGCTCCCAACATAGTCATCGTAAGCCGGGTATGTAATGCCATAAAATGCTAATGAGAAGAACAACTTTTCTTGGCCACTGGTTATCAGCAATAGGCTATTAGTGTACCTTGCTGGGAACCAGTGGCAAAGAAAGTTTCTGGCATGGTATACAGATATACGAGTATTTTGCCTCCTCATTGTATCGAACCTGGATAAAAGAAAACCAAGGATGACCCTTTGTGCCTTGTTGTGCAGGTACATCGACTACGACCTGGCTGAGAAGATGAAGGAACAGGGCGCGGACCTGATCGTGCTGGAGGGCATGGGGCGCGCGGTCCACACCAACCTCTACGCCGCCTTCAAAAGCGACTGTCTCAAGGTCAGTGGGACCCACCTGCCAGTATAAGGCTGCTCCAAGTGAACTACAGAGTACTAAATATGCATATACAGATTTACACTTTCCTTTCTCCTTACTCAGCGAGTAATGGTCACTTGGCTGTAGGGCTCGACATCTGTAACCTGGTGAGGGTGGTTGTGTTATATGTATGGATTCTCCAGGGAACTTGAATCTTGAGATATTTTTCATTTTTAGTCCCCCAATCTGGCTGTTTTAGTCTTTTGATCTTTTTTTTCATTTACATCATAGTTGATAACTTGAGAAACCTGATCACCGCTACACCGCTCACATTTCTTCTGTACACTGACCAGACATTGGGTAACTCAGATACCCGGTTATTTCATTGGTTCAGTCTGCCCCCCCCCCCCCCCTTTACTTTGAGAAGAGACCAGGGTGGACCCAGGGCTCTCTCTCCGAACCAACCCGTTCCCACTGGGTCCCCTATTCCCCAGCAGGCCCAGTAACAGACATGTAATGCTGTGTTCCCTCCCCAGGTGGCAGTGCTGAAGAACGCGTGGCTGGCCAAGCGCCTCGGGGGCGACATGTACGGGGTCATGTTCAAGTACGAGCGGTCGCGACAAGTGGTCGCAGCCTCCACGTCCTCCAAGTCTTCGTGATGACGGCTGCCCCCCTAGAACCCGCTCCTCCTGTTGGCTGCACAGAACACTGCGCACAGAGGAGGCGGCACCAGGGACCCCGGGAGCAGGAGACCAGGGTGCCACCTCCCAGCCCGCTCTACGCCTCATCATAAAGCATCTAGAAACCATTCGTCCGGGCCATTCAAGGAAAAGGTGGTTAGTATTTGGGCACTACACATCCAAATAGACTGGATGCCACCATTGTGCTTAAATCTTGTCACGTAACTTAGACTGCACACGGTTTAGACGTATGATTTGACCATTCATACAATTAACATTTGTGGAAAAAAAGTTATTTTTCTATATAAATCTTGTTCCATTTGAGGTGTACAGCCGCAAGTGTTACTGGGCCCCAGTGGGTGCGGCCCGCGGCCTATGTGATATGTACAGAGCACCTTGCAACTGCCAACCCAGGGACGGCAAGAGGTGACAGGTAAATTGTCTATTACTTACACAGAAGATCATCCTTGTAGATGATTACTTTCAATCAATAAAAAAAATTAGTAGCAGACATGGACTTTAGCACTGAAGGGCACGTTAGCACATTAGGTGGCCAGTTGGGTCCCACCCCCACCCCCACCCAGGTGCTACCGTCTCCCCACCTTTGTATGCACACACAGCTGGGAGAGCGTTTTCATGCTCAATAATCTAGAAATCTTACACAAGGTATTCTCATGAAAGGCCTGGATTGTACTTGTCACTCCTTCAACGTTTTGCAGGAGCAATACGGAGAAAATACAGTGATTCAAAAGTATTTCTAATTTTCCAAATTGAATGTGTTATCCAAGTTAGATAATCAAATATGTTATCCAAGTTAAATATCGTGTTTTGGGGAGATAGATTTGTATTATCTTATTGAAATAAGAAGAGGATAGAAGACTAGGAATTATTTTTATCTTCTACAATTTGTGCTCATGGTATTGATGGAGATGTACTTAGACTCTCAGGAGCAGCACATATCTCCCCGCCCTGAGGCCATTGAAGTGTGTTAGTCCTGGGCCTTCCCGCACGGGAGGCAGGCTATAAATGGAGTGTAATGTGTATGTGTGGCACGGGAGTAGGGGCTGTGTGTGGAGTGTAATGTGTGGTACGGGAGGTGGGGCTGTGTGTGGAGTGTAATGTGTGGTACGGGAGGTGGGGCTGTGTGTGGAGTGTAATGTGTGGTACGGGAGGTGGGGCTGTGTGTGGAGTGTAATGTGTATGTGTGGTACGGGAGGTGGGGCTGTGTGTGGAGTGTAATGTGTATGTGTGGCACGGGAGGTGGGGCTGTGGGTGGAGTGTAATGTGTGGTACGGGAGGTGGGGCTGTGTGTGGAGTGTAATGTGTGGTACGGGAGGTGGGGCTGTGGGTGGAGTGTAATGTGTGGTACGGGAGGTGGGGCTGTGTGTGGAGTGTAATGTGTGGCACGGGAGGTGGGGCTGTGTGTGGAGTGTAATGTGTGGTACGGGAGGTGGGGCTGTATGTGGAGTGTAATGTGTGGTACGGGAGGTGGGGCTGTGTGTGGAGTGTAATGTGTGGTACGGGAGGTGGGGTTGTGTGTGGAGTGTAATGTGTGGCACGGGAGGTGGGGCTGTGTGTGAAGTGTAACGTGCGGTACGGGAGGTGGGGCTGTGTGTGGAGTGTAATGTGTATGTGTGGTATGGGAGGTGGGGTTGTGTGTGGAGTGTAATGTGTGGCACGGGAGTAGGGGCTGTGTGTGGAGTGTAATGTGTGGCACGGGAGGTGGGACTGTGTGTGGACTGTAATGTGTGGTACGGGAGGTGGGACTGCGTGTGGAGTAATGTGTGGCACGGAAGGTGGGGCTGTGTGGAGTGTAATGTGTGGTATGGGAGGTGGGGCTGTGTGTGGAGTAATGTGTGGCACGGGAGGTGGGGCTGTGTGTGGAGTGTAATGTGTGGTACGGGAGGTGGGGCTGTGTGTGGAGTGTAATGTGTGGCACGGGAGGTGGGGCTGTGTGTGGAGTGTAATGTGTGGTACGGGAGGTGGGGCTGTGTGTGGAGTGTAATGTGTATGTGTGGTACGGGAGGTGGGGCTGTGTGTGGAGTGTAATGTGTGGTACGGGAGGTGGGGCTGTGTGTGGAGTGTAATGTGTGGTACGGGAGGTGGGGCTGTGTGTGGAGTGTAATGTGTATGTGTGGTACGGGAGGTGGGGCTGTGTGTGGAGTGTAATGTGTGGTACGGGAGTAGGGGCTGTGTGTGGAGTGTAATGTGTGGCACGGGAGGTGGGGCTGTGTGTGGAGTGTAATGTGTGGTACGGGAGGTGGGGCTGTGTGTGGAGTGTAATGTGTGGTATGGGAGGTGGGGCTGTGTGTGGAGAGTAATGTGTGGTACGGGAGGTGGGGCTGTGTGTGGAGTGTAATGTGTACATGTGGCACGGGAGGTGGGGCTATGTGTGGAGTGTAATATGTATGTGTGGCACGGAAGTAGGGGCTGTGTGTGGAGTGTAATGTGTGGCACGGAAGGTGGGGCTGTGTGGAGTGTAATGTGTGGTATGGGAGGTGGGGCTGTGTGTGGAGTGTAATGTGTGGTACGGGAGGTGGGGCTGTGTGTGGAGTGTAATGTGTGGTATGGGAGGTGGGGCTGTGTGTGGAGTGTAATGTGTGGTACGGGAGGTGGGGCTGTGTGTGGAGTGTAATGTGTGGCATGGGAGGTGGGGCTGTGTGTGGAGTGTAATGTGTGGTACGGGAGGTGGGGCTGTGTGTGGAGTATAATGTGTATGTGTGGTACGGGAGGTGGGGCTGTGTGTGGAGTGTAATGTGTGGTACGGGAGGTGGGGCTGTGTGTGGAGTGTAATGTGTGGTACGGGAGGTGGGGCTGTGTGTGGAGTGTAATGTGTGGCACGGGAGGTGGGGCTGTGTGTGGAGTGTAATGTGTGGCATGGGAGGTGGGGTTGTGTGTGGAGTGTAATGTGTGGCACGGGAGGTGGGGTTGTGTGTGGAGTGTAATGTGTGGTACGGGAGGTGGGGCTGTGTGTGGAGTGTAATGTGTGGTACGGGAGGTGGGGCTGTGTGTAGAGTGTAATTTGTGGTACGGGAGGTGGGGCTGTGTGTGGAGTGTAATGTGTGGTACGGGAGGTGGGGCTGTGTGTGGAGTGTAATGTGTATGTGTGGTACGGGAGGTGGGGCTGTGTGTGGAGTGTAATGTGTGGTACGGGAGGTGGGGCTGTGTGTGGAGTGTAATGTGTGGTACGGGAAGTGGGGCTGTGTGTGGAGTGTAATGTGTGGCACGGGAGGTGGGGCTGTGTGTGGAGTGTAATGTGTGGCACGGGAGGTGGGGCTGTGTGTGGAGTGTAATGTGTGGCACGGGAGGTGGGGCTGTGTGTGGAGTGTAATGTGTGGTACGGGAGGTGGGGCTGTGTGTGGAGTGTAATGTGTGGCACGGGACGTGGGGCTGTGTGTGGAGTGTAATGTGTGGCACGGGAGGTGGAGCTGTGTGTGGAGTGTAATGTGTGGCACGGGAGGTGGGGCTGTGTGTGGAGTGTAATGTGTGGTATGGGAGGTGGGGCTGTGTGTGGAGTGTAATGTGTATGTGTGGTACGGGAGGTGGGGCTGTGGGTGGAGTGTAATGTGTGGCACGGGAGGTGGGGCTGTGTGTGGAGTGTAATGTGTACATGTGGCACGGGAGTAGGGGCTGTGTGTGGAGTGTAATGTGTGGCACGGGAGGTGGGGCTGTGCAGAGAGTGTAACATGTACGTGTAGTGACTAAACCCCCACCTCCAGTCTGGTAAAGGTACCACTCCGCCCCAAGCTGCCTTCTCCTTCAGTGTCCACGCCCGCCCTCTCTACTGGCCTACCATGGTCCATTTGATTAGTCTGAAGAAAACATTTCACAAGAAGCTTTTTCACAAACCACACGTTCAAGGTACCTTACACTTAAGTCTTTGTCCTTTTTTTTTTTTTTTTTTTTTGAGTATAGTGGTAAGCCCACTGCAGGTGGGGCTAGAAAAAGCATAAGGCTTTTAAATAGTGATGATCTTAGCACACTGTATTAAACGAATAAAATATCTAATTCATTCAGTACAGTTATATTTTGAGGGCACGGATAACGCGTACCTCTTTCAGATGTTAACTTTATATCTGACAAAACAGGAAAAGGTGCGGTGGGTGATACTCTTCATCAAATGAGACCTTTGGTAGGCTGTGTGCTGAGGCCACTGTAGGGATACCACCAGGAGTTCGGGAACGAAAAAAAGGATTGATAAAATGGTACGTTGTACTTATGATCAACTATTGAAGGTATGGCAGTGGCCCTAACGCTTGGATTTTAGTGTGCACAGGGTTTTCCCATCGCATGGAGACCAAGGTCTGTTAAGGAGACGTTTGGTTTGCCAAACGGACACAATTTTGTGTGTTTCGGGACGTGTTGGTGCTTGTGTTTGACGGAATTCACCTTTCATACGAGCTCGTTTTACAAATCAGTTGTATCATATACATTGTCAACATTGAAGACGTTTGTTGAAATTCTTGTCGGCCGTGGCCAAAGAAGTGAATATTGAATGTACTGATTTTAAACGATGGGAGGTGTGGCAGAGGGAATCTTGAAGTTCCCATTCCTTTACCTTAGTAATATTATTGGACATGAATCCTGTTCACAAGTTAGAACAGGTTAAATGACTGCGCGTATATTGACAAATCATTATAAATTCTGATTATAATTGCGAGAGGGGTGGTCATTGGTGAGGCGGTCGTTCATGGATGGGTGCTTAGGGGGTCTCCCGTGCTAGTGGCCCTACCCACATCTAACCCCCTCACCAGCGACCCCTCTTGTCTTGGGAGGGTGGCCTCAGGTAAGGACGGTACCCTCCAATCGAGACGTCTACATATCTGGTCAGCAAGAAACAGCTCATTTTGTGTTACTTTTATTGTGACATAGCAATAGTTAAGAGTTCTGGTTAGATATAAATGTTATTTCATATGAATTGTTGTATATTAACAGGACACATACTGTCATTTCAGTTTGAATGTGCCATAAGTTACATTTTGATGAATTTATGAGAACATAGGAAAAGACAAACTATCAGGAAGTGACAGAAAATTTTCAGGTTTTTGAGTTGTTTCTTGTGTCCCAGATCTATAGACTTAGATCTACCTTGTGAAGGGCAGGATTTAATTTATTAAACTGAGAGACTAATTCAATACTTGTAAATAGGAAGCTGTTTATAATCGAACAGATGAATCTGATTTTCATATGTACAGTGAATAATTATGTACTAGGACACCGGGCCGACCATGTAAATTTGTGAATAAAAATTCGTAATGTTTAAATGATTACGGTGGTCATTTTGTGTCTGTAGTCTACTTGTTCCTCACGTCATCAACGACACACAATTCCAACGTCATCGAGATCATTCAACTAAACACTTTTACCTGTCTTTTTTTTTTGGTCAGAAATGCTTTTATTGTATCTGCTATAAACAATATTTACATATTTCATTTACATTTCTTTTTAACGTTGTTGCATTTTTCAAGTAAAAATAATCAATGGTTTTCAGTGACGACTGATCCTTTCATCAAACAAGAATCATTTACATTAGTTTTAGAACTTTAGTGACCTCCTTACAATTGACATGGAATCCCGGACATTAAATCACATCATGTACTGTATCTTCCTTACCACTTAAGCACTTTTTATGAAGTGTTTTAACCACATAGACATTTACGGAATATGTGACACCCTTGCAAAATACGGATTTGGTTTATTATCTAATACGCCATAATGATAGACGCAATTCGTACAGCCACCGTTTCTTTGTATACTGACAAATTAATGTGTCACTCAATACATAATTTAAACATGCAGCCACATTTCACGATGTTAGCTTCATTTTTTTCCAAATGTTCAACAAAAACTACATGGAATATCCTTAAAAGAATAATAGTGTGAAAAAGAGTGCATCTAGACCACTGCTCGCTGAGACTGGTGACCTCGACACATCCTGATATGTCACACACATAACACCATTCTGAAGACCTCTTGAAGAGGCCAACAGGCGAGAGGCGATGGACAGGCGCGGGCAGGGTATGGACATGGGCGTGGACCAGACCGACGGGTCACACACGGGGCCAACACTTGTCTTACTGTTGGATTACTTTGAGCTAAACATTCGCTTACCGCGTGAAGGGAGTTTAATATTTGTGACATGGCATATTTGTAGACCTAAAGGTAACAGATGGTGAACAGGTATCACTATGCGAATAAGTTGTATTTGTGTCTTTTTTTTGCAGCCTGGTGATACAATGAAAACCGGTGTTAACCGATGTATTGTGAGGATAAATAAAGTATTAAAAAAACAAAAAAAACAAAGGTCCCCACCCGAACTGACCGACGTCTGTCCTAAGCCCACCTGGTTCACACCCGTCACTTCGATGCCTCCTATCAACGCTTTAAATACTGCCTGTGCGTGTGTACCTACCTCCTCACCTGGTCACCACCTGTCTCTACCACAGTCAACTTACATGTCAACTCACAAGGCGAGTAGCCTGTAGAGTTTTTGATATTTACACGACACATTATTCAGTTTGGACTATGATTAAGCACAATCAACTATCTCTGAAACAGCTTAAACATTTTCCTTAAATGTTGAACAACCTAATCGTTACATAATCATACAAAATTTCAGTCTTTTGATTTATTGATAAATGCTTCCAAACACAACCTAAATAACAATATGATGTGAAAATGTACATAAACATTTGTGTACAATTTTTTTTATTTACTACACCTTAAATGCATATTTACAGATTCAGTACATTTTCTTTAAATAAGGAGTGTAGAAATATAAAGCAATTATTTTGTTGTTATTGATAAATAAGAGGAAAATTTAATACAAAGGTCAGAAGCAAATGGATATGTTAACCAAAAGTATAGAGGGTGAGCGGTCCACTGGACTTGCCTATTGCACTGCGGCCAGTCCCTGCCCTCTGCTCAGTGACCGCTCCCTCTGTCCGCCATCACTCATCTGATGACCTTCACCTTTCTTCCTGGATCCAGCCCTATTTAACATCAATCAGTTACTATCCATTTGGGTACGTTCCAGAGGTGTATGATTACATTTTCATAACAGTTAGCTATGAACATTAGCAGTAAGTCCTGCGAGTAACAACGACATAAATAAATATGTCAATGACATTATACACGGCCCGGTCCCGGGCGATCATCGCGGAGTGGCCCCTGATGGACTTGGTGCCCCGAGGCGCTCCAACTTCTCAAAGTGTTTCCGTGCGTTCTTTATGTTGATCAACGTTGCTGCAGAGGCTAAATTGGGGGGAAAAAATGTTTGGTGAGATTCCACAAACTGCTTCATTGGCAAAGTAGATATGTTGCACTGAGGTAGAAATACCTCGTGCATGGCAATAATTCGAGTAAAGATTTAATTATATCAAATATTAGAGTTAAGTATTAGGATGCTTATGGTAAAGCTGTATAACTTTAAGAAAGGAAAATGGTCACCAGACTGTATTTATTTAAAGTAAACATGAACCAAATTACTAAAAGGAATTCAAAGAATAAAGAGAGCCTATTGATGGTTATAGGCAGGGACAACCCTAGAACCTAGATAATATCAACTGGTAGTATGAACTAAATAAGTTTTATTGGTTCCCCATTCATATAATACTTAAATATAAACACTCTTATTCAAAATGTTGTATAGACATTTTGCAGAGGATGTCACAAGTGCACAAAATGGACTGGCTGTCATAATCATGATCAATGTGCAATCTTTACTAAAAGTATTTACAATTATGAGGCATGTGAAATTGTCTAATGTAATGCTATAATAAATCAGAATTCATGAAATATAATTTCTTTTTATAGCCATGTGGTCCTGACCACCAAAGTTGGTGATCACCAAAATTTGACCACGTGACCACATCTGCACAAGGTCTATAGAATTTTATTCTAGTGAATTTTTTCTTTTTATTATTATTCTATTGGGGAAATGAGATGAAATGTTGATCTACAAAAACTTTTCATTTCAAATTAAAAGTGTATAAGTGTCTTACACACGGAGGGCTCCGACATGATGACCATGACATGGGTGTTGGAGGGGGGGGGGGGGGGGGTTATGACCAGAGTATACAAGTGTCTTACGTATGGAGGGGTCTGACACGATGACTATGACGTAGGTGTTGGGGGGGGAGGGGGGTATGACCAGAGTATACAAGAGTCTTACATATGGAGGGATCTGACATGAAGTCCATGACGTAGGTGTTGGGGGGGGGGGGGGGGTATGACCAGAGTATACAAGTGTCTTACATATGGAGGGTCTGACATGAAGTCCATGACGTAGGTGTTGGGGGGGGATGACCAGAGTATACAAGTGTCTTACGTATGGAGGGTCTGACATGATGACCATGACGTAGGTGTTGGGGGGGGGGGGGGGTATGACCAGAGTATACAAGTGTCTTACGTATGGAGGGTCTGACATGAAGTCCATGACGTAGGTGTTGGGGGGGGGGGGGGGGGGGTATGACCAGAGTATACAAGTGTCTTACGTATGGAGGCTCCGACATGATGACCATGACGTAGGTGTTGGGGGGAGGGGGGAGGTATGACCAGAGTATACAAGTGTCTTATTTATGGAGGACCATGACGTAGGTGTTGGGGGGGGGGGGGTATGACCAGAGTATACAAGTGTCTTACGTATGGAGGGGTCCGACATGAAGTCCATGACGTAGGTGTCGGGGGGAGGGGGGAGGTATGACCGGGTTTTACAAGTGTCTTATTTAGGGAGGACCATGACGTAGGGGGGGGGGGGGGGGGGGGGGGTATGACCAGAGTATACAAATGTCTTACGTATGGAGGGGTCCGACATGAAGTCCATGACGTAGGTGTTGGGGGGAGGGGGGAGGTATGACCGGGTTTTACAAGTGTCTTATTTAGGGAGGACCATGAGGTAGGTGTTGGGGGGCGGGGGGGGGGTATGACCAGAGTATACAAGTGTCTTACGTATGGAGGGGTCCGACATGATGACCATGACGTAGGTGTTGGGGGGGGGGGGGGTATGACCAGAGTATACAAGTGTCTTACATATGGAGGCTCCGACATGATGACCATGACGTAGGTGTTGGGGGGGGGGGGGGGAGGGGTATGACCAGAGTATACAAGTGTCTTACATATGGAGGGGTCTGACATAATGACCATGACGTGGAGGGGTCTGACATAATGACCATGACATAGGTATCGGGGGTGGGGGGTGGGGGTGTATGACCAAAGAAAGTATCTTACATATGGAGGGGTCCGACATGACGACCATGACGTAGGTGTTGGTGGGGGGGGGGGGTATGACCAGAGTATACAAGTGTCTTACATATAGAGGGTCTGACATGACGACCATGACGTAGGTGTTGGTGGGGGGGGGGGGGAGGTATGACCAGAGTATACAAGTGTCTTACGTATGAAGGGGTCTGACATGACGACCATGACGTAGGTGTTGGGGAGGGGGGGGGGGGGGTATGACCAGAGTATACAAGTGTCTTACATATGGAGGGGTCTGACATAATGACCATGACATAGGTGTTGGGGGGGTATGACCAGAGTATACAAGTGTCTTATGTATGGAGGGGTCCGACATGATGACCATGACGTAGGTGTTGGAGGGGGGGGGGGGGGGGTATGACCAGAGTATACAAGTGTCTTACGTATGGAGGGGTCTGACATGATGACCATGACGTAGGTGTTGGAGGTGAAGACATCTATGAAGGCCGCAAACGAAGAGTTGCGGACCTCCATGCTCTGGAAGGCAGCAGCCAGCTTGGAGCAGCTCAACTTGAACTGTTTGATGATGTTGGAGATCTTCTCGAAGCGGTGAATGTCGCGGTGCTGCATGTGCTGACAGTGTGCGATCACCTGCGGGGAGGACCAAGGGAATAACCAAAGGGCCTCAGACAACATGTAATCTACTTCACTGGTTAAACAAGGTAGCCGGTAGATCTTATAGATTTTGGTGCAGTTACAAAACCGACAAACTCTATTTTGTATAGCGTAGTAAAGGCATGGGACAAACACAAGCTCATAATGTTAATCACCTTAATCATTATACAGCACATTGATACTGTTATAATATAACGAAAACTTTGCCTATTCACATTATTTACAAAATATAGTTCTTACATCACGCTGAAAGTAGTTAACTATTAATTATGGAAAACTTTTTTAAAAAGGCACTAATATCTATGCAGTTATCATAATAAGAACAAAAGACCTCCCTGTGGCATCAATGGTGACCAACCCCTCTATCCCTCCACCCTCTTCACCTACTAGGGTATGGTGTCACTGGGCCCTGTACCCATGCAGGACATTTCTAATCATAGTCCAGGCATCCAACATGGCTGTGGTCAGTCCTGACCTAGTACAGTCCTTGCCTAGTACATCTACTTAGACCTACCTACACTAGGCCAGCTGTAATCAGTAGAACTTGAGTAAAACTAAAATATAACAAGCAGCAAATGCCTACAAAGTTTCGCTCAAGCATGAGCGATGGTCATCCCTCAGTAAACTGAAGGCCCTCCTTATACCAGAAGGCTATATGGGCTATGAGTACTGACCACCACTACCACTTCTGCTGTCACTCACAGCATAGGGAGGTGTTTAAAAAAGGGCTACAACTGGGCCCATACATGCACTGCAGTGCACCTAGTACTGAGTGACCGGTCACTCAACCACTTGGGACTGCCCACCTGCAGGTGAGAGTGGTGGTCCCTAATAGACCTGTCCACTTTGGAATGTATTGCTGGCATGATACAGAGGTCGGACATAACTGTAGTTTTTGCAAAGTTTTTGCAAAGTCAGCCTTTCTACTACTAGGAAAATTACTGTGAATCAAGTATGATGAACATTTTTCTACAAATGTTGATTTCATAGAAATAAGGGGTGGGCTAGCTGGCAAAATGGACAGGTCTAGGTGAGGGCTGTTTGACTCAGGCATTGGTTATATAACCTACCTCTAGCTTCTCACACTGCCTGAGAAAAAACCAAACAGTAGCTACAATACTATATAGATATAACACATTGAAGTGAGGGAAAAAGGCATATATATGTGTGCAAGTCCAACCTAGTTTCAGGCGGTGACACTGGCTGTCCGCCTTGCTCGCCCTCCTCAGCCTCATCATCCTAATTTACTCCACACCACAGCTTGAATCTATAGGTTAAGCTGTTTGTCGAGAAGATGATGATGATGTGTTGGAGTTTAAGATCTGCTCAGCAATATGGTGGTGTAGACACTAGCAAGGTAAGGTGGTCTAACAGTGAGCACGGGCACAAACCCCAGCTGGCCGGGTTTTGTCGAGAAGATGTTAAACAGTTTGGCCCCAAAGATTACCAAATATGGAAGTCCTTCAATCGGCAAGCAGATTACTTGGCGACCGAGATATCATAGACAGGTTAGGTTAAACCTACAATATTTAGTTTTTGATATCCGACACCGCTAGCTCAAAAAGGAGTGCCAACGTTTTTCTATATTCTTTAATGGCGTCCTCAGCCTCAAATACCCGAGTGCCATCTCCGGGTTTATTGAAGATCAAATTATTCGAGTGCCTTTCTCTGGGTTTATTGAAGATCAAATTATTCAACATCAAGCCCAAAGAATAAGTCATACAAAGTAGAATATGAAGTTATCACGACCACGATCTAGCCCAAGGAATATCACACTTCCCATAAATGTATTTGTAAGTCAGAGCCATCGCAATTTGGCCATTTGTTTCCATTTCAATGAAGTAAACATTGTAATACTTGGCGTTTTCAGAATAAGAACGCTGAATTGGTCACTACGTTGCTTTTTATTCCCTTTTAAAGAGAAAAGTAAAAGGTGCAGAAACTGTCAGTTACTGAAAATATTGAGAAATGTTTTCTTTTTAGCATACTGGGTATATAGATATAAGAACATCATACCAGGAAGGTGGCACGCTCAAAGAGCAGGACTTCATCGGCATCGATGATCTTGGCGAAGTGGGTGAGGTTGTTCTCCAGGGCCTGCACGTTGGGGATCAGCTGGTACACGATCGACGACCACGCCTGTAGGGAGTCGGCATGACATGAGCACAAGCACAAGTACAAGTATTCAAAATTCTAATGCCATTCAGTTCAAGGAGAGACAACACCTCTCAACCGCCAATTTGTAGGAATCAATTTAAATAAGCATAAATGGTTTAATGTTTAGGTCAAATATCATAAAGTCTTCTACTCATATAATTCATATTAATATGTGTAGATTGCCTGTTTGTCCATGTTAGGAATTGAAAAGCACGCTTTTAATTGCATGTATATTCTTAATATCTTGCCTTATTGCACATAAAGATGACATTCATTCAGAGGGAATCTAAGTTTTTTTATTTAAATTTTTAAATTTCACCTCATCATATCGCCAGAAAGTACAATCGAGCGATAACAACTACCTGAAGTCAGATTACACAACACGTAATCAACACAATATCATTGAAGGCGATTGCTATTATCGTTAGTGTTAGTATTATTTTGTTACAATTGCTTTTATAAGTGTAATTCCTACCAGTATTAGTATGTTCACTAGTGATGTGACCTGATAACCTCTTACATATATTTTCAAGTTAATTCAATGATAATCCAGCAAAAAGTTTGTATATCTCCAGTCTGGCATTCTCTGGAAGACCGGTTTGTAAGAACCGAAGAGATGTATGATGATATTTTTCATAAGAAATAAAAAAAAAAAAAAAAAAAAAATTTAGGTCCTAGCTTTTGTTGGAGAGAAAATGTTCTGAAAACTGCAGTACATTTAACCACATCAGCAGCAGTTTACATTTCGTGCCAAATGGCAGCGACATCCAGGACTCATGTGCACTGCAGACGCTTCTGGGCATTGCACCAATTAGCGGGACGGGTGGTTCAATCTCTCAATACACCCAGCAGGGCGTGTCTTCACTACAGATATAGTTAGAAATTAACAGTGCATCCTCCACCGTCCGGCATACAATTTTGGTCATTGTATGCCTGGAATGTGCACACATTTTCAGAATATAATAGTCTAATAATTGATGAGGTGCATAATCAGGATGTCAGCTGCACGCCACTTAAGGATAGACAACACCTCTCAGCTGCCAATTCGCAGGACTCTTTCAATAGGCATACATTTTTCAATATCTGTAGCATTAATATGAGTGTTATATCATTCAATACCCTTTTAAATGACCCTATCTATTCATATAACTCATATTTTGATGTGTAAATACATGCCTGTAGGTGCATGTCAGGAATACAAAAATCACATTTTTCACTTTTATTTTTTGAACGTGAATATCTCACTTAATATTCCATGAAAAAGCTTGAAATTTTCACAGCCTATAGACAACATTCATTTGGAGGGAAGGGTGTCTCAGATTTTTTTATTTAGGTTTAAGTTTTTGTTTTATAAAATCTAGAAAATAATCTAGAAAAAATTAACAAAAAGTAAAATGAAAACCAGGACTTAAATGAAAAATCTGAGACAAGCTTCTCTCCATAGGATCATTATTGACATGCTCAAGAAATTGCATCATGATCTGTTGAGTGGTTACCGAGATATCCATGTTCGAAAAAATAAAAGTGAAAAAATTGTTTTTGGCAGATAATTCCTCAAATGTTAAAGTGTTCATAACAAAATGTGTTTCAAAAGATAGAGAAAAATGTGCTCTTTCATTTGATATATGATATGCTGTTCAAGCCTTACAGGTTAGTGCACAATATTCATTGTCGCAAAAGAAGCCACTCTGAGATGTTGTCTATCCTTAAAATGTGCGCCATGCAATTGTGTGTTTGTTGGGGTAGATTAAAGTCAGGCCAATCCCAGAGGGTTGTACAATCTATAAGTATGTAATGATAACTTCCTGATAAACTTTTAGCATACGCTCCAAATGTTTGTGATAAAAAGCAATTCTAATATGTGGTTAAGCAGTGTTCTATTTAAGACCTAAGATATAAGGAACCAATACTAGAGGTCAGGAAAGGGAGTCCTTGCCTTGTAGAGCGTCTCGTCCCAGATGGAGGTGGCGAAACACGTACAGTCGAGGGGCTTGGACAGGCGCTTCAGGTCCTCCTCCCGCTCACGGAAGATCTGGGGAAAAACAATGAGAAATCATAAGAAAGTATAGATATAACTGTCTTTAAGTCTCTCATTTCTCGTTAAAAGCTAGCATTACTGAGAAGTCCTGTAAATGAGCTACAATTATGTGGAGGGGAGAATTTGTCTGTGCTGCTGCATGTCACAGACCAGTGGCTATAAGGCTGTCTACGTGGGCAGGTCGTGGCGGGCTCGGGGACCCGGGGACTCACGTGGTCGCGCTGGTCCTCCTGCACCAGGTCCATCTTGTGCACGAGGCAGAAGACCTTGGCCTCGGGCGAGTTCTGCAGGATGGCCTCCAGACACGACTGGTAGTAGTGCATGTCCTTCTCCAGCTCCCGGCTCTCCACGTCGAACACGTAGATCAGCACCTCCACGTACCGGAAGATGTTGTCACGCTGACTGGCAAAGTAGGACTCCATGAACGACTCCTGGCTGTGTCGAGGGGAAAGTGAACAAATTTATCATTTCACAAAGTTAGGACCACACAGAAACAAAGCGTAGGCTGATCAGGAAACTCTCTAATAATACAGTGCATTATGCACCTGGTGTGTATGATCTTACAGAGCGATTTTAAAATGTGCGCACCCAGATTGTGCATGATTTTTCACCCTTTTACGTAGGTTATTACAGGAATGAACACAGAAATGTTCCCAGGTGCACACGTTTAGCAGCTGTGCACCCGGTGAATGCACAAAATAAAACCTTAATTTCGGACACTGAAATATGTAGTATTGAACTGAATATATATATAGTATTAAATTGTACATTTCCCCTATTACGTCATATCCGTTTTACCACTACCCGCCAACACCGGACACCAGCTGTTCCCCACCACTCACCCGCCGCAGTCCCACAGGTTGAGCACCAGGTTACCCAGGAAACGCACGTGTGAATGCTCAACGTCCACTGAAAGTCGAAAGCTCTCATTTCTGTTAACAGATATAGGGAAAATATGAATGCCTCTCCAACTCATAGAAATATGCAATACCTTCAATTATAGTGTGGTTTAAGTACTAGCTCAACACTTCGTTATTTGTGGATGTTAGTTCCTAACAAAAATGTATGGTTTCGATCTTGTCCTCGCCTGCATCCTTCAATCAGTTTATCTTATAGTTCGATAGAACAAACGATGGTAAGTACCTCTCAGTTTAAAAGACCTATCATAGAAACTAAAGTTCTTTCATAGAATTACGGTTAACAACTAACAGTAAACTAAAATCCAAAATAGAACATCTGTAAATCAAATATTCATTGTACATGTAGTAATGTGTGGTTAGAATGTATCATGAGGTGGCGCATCACACTGGGTACAGAGCATAGCTTTGACACGGGTGAGGCAGTGTCCTACTCCAAAGGAAAAACATGAAATATTGTACGTATAACTGTAATATGTTTGAAAGGTAGTGCTATAAGACGACGATATAGGTTAATACGTACAACTTGAGATGAAATTAAAAGAAAATACAATTTATTTTTTCATCTAAATCAATTTGGATTGTGAACGTGTCTAAGTACAAGTAGTCACCGACTGTCCGGACCCCTGCCCTGGGGTCCGGTATCTGCGGTGGCAACAGGAGGATCCACCAACACCCACCCACCCAAGTGAGGGTGGGCCACCGCCAACAGGGCCCGAGTGGCGTCCCCCGACGCACCTACTGTCCGTGCATGGCACCAGTAGGGGCTAAATACCTTGACTGACCAATGATCCAGTCCTGAGTGGCATCCTCCCTCACATACTGTCCTTGCACACACCTGTTAGGGCGGTTCTATACTTGGACTGACAACCACTCAGCCAGGTCTGAGTGGCATACCTGCCCCCCCCCCCGACCTCAGACCAGAGATGCCACTAAGAGATAGAACATCCGGAAGGTAGGAGGGACATTTCCGGTTTTCACTTTTTAAACTAAAAGGGCCAATCTATTCATTCTAAAGTGTTAATTTTGTATCCAATTTTTTTTAGAATTGCAATAGAAATATTCTATAATGTAAAAATATTGATTTAGATTTCATTTTCATACTGAACTGATTAAAAATCCGGAAATCCGGAAAAAGTTGGAAAAATGGCAACACTGTTTCGATAGGTTTGATGAGGCCCAGTTACATTTTTTTTCAGAGCATGGGTGAAATAAAATCATGAAAAAAGTTTTTGAACTTTATCTGCTGAATCAGTATCAAATGTAGAAGACTGACTTTCAATATATTTTGAAGAAATCTCAATGTTTGGTGCTGATTTGAACGTATTATAACAATAAATTTACTTTTTTGATACTTTAATACCTTTCAAAAACAAAATATTATGAAAGCAATCCATGATTCATCTAAACCCCTAAAGAACATCCTGATTTAATCTGACACCAAAGTAATACTTTTATTAGGCTTAGGAAAAAATAGTCGTGTTCCCGTAACCTGACATAGCCAATTCTTTTGCCCTGACACTAAAGTTTTTATGGACGTTTTGTAGAAAAATATTAACATTTCATTAAACGTAACAGAATTGAAGGCATTTGTTTCACTAAAGACATCAAAATTTCAAAAATATGTAAATACAAATCCTCAATCTACCTCCGCATTTTCGGGACTGATATAGCCATAACACAACAGTTCCTTTTCCTTGGCCTTATCGATAGTAAAACACCACTACCTGCCTAGACTGTGTACATTACATAGTGAATTAGACTTTTTATTTATTTCCTTTACACAAGATATAGAAAATATACGGATTTTCTAACAAAATATACAAGGAGTTCCCAAAAATATTGGAAAATAGAAGTGTTATGACCCTTCATTGTTTTGAGTAAAATTCTTACTTCATCTCAGAGCAGTAAATTAGAAATCTTACTTGTGGCCCCGAGTCTGCGTGTGTCGCGGGCAATATAGTTGGCGAAGATGATGGAGCGCATGCTCGTCTTCCCTGAGGCACTCTTCCCCATCAACAGCACCTGACCAGAAAACAAACACGACATTATTTCTAAATTATTACTAAATCGTCCATTTTTAAACTTGTTGAACCTCCCACCTTAGTTTGTTGGGGTAGTTTAACGTCCAGCCAACCCTTCAGGGATGAGGTATCTATCTGTAACAGTGGGAACCAATGCCCTCTTTATAGTGCTGCCGAACTGAGATATCAGGCTGTCCTCAAAAAAAGATCTGTTTCTGGTCCAGCAGGTAGTGTAAACAAGTTGGCCGATCGATGTGATTGATGAGATCGGTCATTTGAGAAAATGAAAATTTCTCCCAATTGGAATTAAACGTAGGACGCTAAGGAGAGATATTATTTGAATTGAAAATGTATCAAGGCCTAAAATAATCAAACCAAATAATATATAGGATCCTGAGATATATTGGAACATAGATATTTAGATGAATTTGATTTAGATAGGCCTAATACGGTCTAAATAATTATTTTTCAGATTGCCAGTGTCCGACCAAATGCCTGAGTTGCTTTGACATCCAGGCTCTAGGCCTAAGACTGTAACCATCTGTAAAATATTATTGCAAGCGTTTCCAGGCCTAAAATGATCAAACTATATGATAAATAGGACCCTGATATATAGGAGAACATAGATATATACATGAATTTCATTTTGATAGGCCTAATAAGGTCTAAATAATTATTTTTCAAATTGCCAGTGACCGTCTGACCAATGCATGTTAGGCCTCTAGCCGAGTTTAGGCCTATTTTTCAACGGTATTGCACAAAGGTAGAGATTAATTCATTTACTTTGTGCATGATGATTGAAATAGTGTAAAGGTCACCAGTTGAATACAAGAGAATAATAAGAATTCTCCCAAATTACTTTGCTTATGACAATACCTAGTATAAATACGGCAGGTGCCGCTGGTAGGTGTAAATATACCTGATGACAATGCTCAGCGGGGTACACCTCCCAACAGGCGTCGATGCCTGGGGTAAAAATCAATACCAACTGCTATAAGAAGCGGGAACGCAGTGTAAGAGAGAGAGAGAAATCATTAACGTTTGGACAATACGGATCGAGAGATTCGAGGGGTTTTAGATAGCTACGCGACAACAGGGACATCTGGTGACTTACATGGTACTACCGCACTACAGCTGAAGGTGAGACTAAGCAGACTCTGAGGAGGAAGCTTACTCTACCCTGAATTGGAATTATAACACCTAGGAACTTATCATCTCTTCATTGGCAATTGTACGCAGCACCGTATCCACCAATAAACTTACCCTACTGCCAAGCGTTGTTCATGTTATGGATTGAGTGCCCATCTCGTGGACTTACTTACCACTCGACTAGCACCCTTTAGGAATGATATTAATGACAGTGATTATCTCGGACAATGCACTATAATTATAATTAACCATAAACAATACAACAGCGTTCAGTATAATTTCAAATGCTGGAAAAAAGATATGAACCCACCTTTAACGTCTGGAGTCCTGAATGCATCCAAATGCTTATATCCTCCACAATTGATATGTTAGTCTAAATTTCATCCTAGTTTCCTGAGTTCAATGTATCGGTGCAGGTGTGAGAAAGAACCCGGCATAGCCAACACCATCTTCATCTTGTCCAGCCTCCTTGTGTCCGATCGATCCAATGTTTTCCCTTCGATACGAGCGCATGGTTCACGCATGAGTTCTCAATGCATTGTATGCGTTTAAGGGGGTCTAGACGTCCAAATATATACAGGCTAGGAAAATCTGCGTGTCCGCGTGTCCTCGACGACCAGAAAATGGGTGTGGACGACCAGAATATGATTTCTGGTCGTCCTCTTGACGACCAGATTGTTTAGAAAAAATATTTCAACTTTCCTCTCGGTTTTTCTTATTGTGAATGTGTCCCTAAAATGTGGACAACCTATAGATGAATGTGGACAACCAGATTTCTGTTCTTGGTCGTCCTCTGACAACCAGAAAATTGGAGGAATTTTCCTAGCCTGATATATATTGAAATCATCAGATAGCCGGTAATCCAGGTGAACAGGCAGAAGGGCGAGCCCCCGGTAACATCCAACCACCCGGGCCGGCTGCACCAGCTGGTCTGACAGTTGTGATGGGGTCTAACCTGGATTTATCACCGAGGGGGAGACAAAAGAATCTCAAGAAAATAGCGCGAAGTTTTAGCGTGATTTGTCGCATTATTTCGCAATCTTTTCATTTCTGGACACTGAGATACTTATCTAAGTATTCAAATCTATCTGTGTATACCAATAAGTAAGGTTAGAACGACTGTTTTCATGGTGAAATTGGCCTGCATAGTTGTTGAATATTCAGACTTTGACCCAGATCCCTTCTTCATGGATTGAAAGCGAGGCTGCTGCGCGTAACATGACGCGCGAACATTATGGGAGCACCGCGTCGGGTGACGATCGGATTTCTGGTTTCAATTGCTCAAATATCGCCTAAATGATCAAGTTATGGTGTTATAGGACCTCAAAGTCAAACATCATGTACGATCCATATCAGATAGGAAATCTATCAATTCTATCGGATTCTATGTTTTGTTTGTGAGGGTAGGGCCAAGGACCTGTCACATTACACGCCGGATTTAATGCTTTGAACTCATTTTACCGGAAATACGCTGTAAATTCCCATGGATTTTACTGAAAGAATCGGCCAACAAGACATGGGTAGCTGGTTCCCGCAATCATAGAACTATAGAGAAAATTGTATGCAAGGTAAGGGTCCACCAGCGAACGCTGCCCATTAGAGACTCAGAATTGCGCCTGATACGCTTTGGTTTGCTTTCATACCCCTTGATCCCTTTGGTTTCACATGGCGAAAAATAAGGACGAGCTGGGTGGCCGTGATTTTTTTTAAAAAGTTATGGTTGGCATACTGAACATACTGCAAAACTTTTGAATATTTTTTTCTTTTTGAAAAATGAACAAAAAAGTCCCCTACCCGGCCCTTAAACACCCACCCAGCCGGTGGACCAGAAACAGAATTATTGTTCAGGACAGCCTCATGTCATAGGCCCACACAATACCCCAGCCAATCACATTATACTGACACGGGCTGACCAGTCATGTTTTGTGATTCTTACTTCATACCAAGTGCCAGGCAAGCCGTGACCACTGCCATTGTTAAACTCAAGTTAAACTTTAAGTTAAAGTCTTTGGTGTGACTTGGCCAGGGTTAGACCCCCATGACCTCCCAGACTTCAAGCGGGCACTCAGTACTGAGCTCATTAATCTGGTCTCCCCATTTGTTGCCTTTTACAATCAGCAAGGGGATACTAGTACTTACTAGGTGCCCCACCCTGGGACCTCCCACCTTTTGCTGCTGAAGTATATTTTGGGTTTTCTGTGAACCTGAAGACTATAATGTGGCAAGGGGTCTATAATGTGCAATGTCCCATAGAAAGGAGACTACACATCCGGCCATTGATGGCCCTGTTTGGGTCAGAAGGTGCCCCTTTTAGTCGCCTCTTATGACAAGCAGGAAACATTCTTCCCAGGGAGCTCCAACGGGATCCCCACCCTGGTCCCTAACTTTTCGAAAAGAGTAGGGTATCTGCCCCACCCTCCTATGATTTACCTTGCAAAATTTCTTCTCAGATTTGGCAAAACTACGAGAGTTCATTTGCCCCTTTTGCCCCCCCTGGATCCGCCACTGCACTACATTTGATTACCCTATAATATTAACAAATTTTGTGATATTTACACTGCCAAATTTAAGACCATAACTCCAGTAAACACAGGTCTTATCCAATATTTTTTATAACATTCCAATAATTCCTTTTATTTTCAAAAATTCAAAAATAAAATTATATAAAAAGAGCTCTACATCGGGCAGTGTGGCTTTCTCAAAAACTGAATCATAACATAATAATATTCATTTTGTTATAATTATCATATTTTACAAAGAAAATAACATTGGCTCTCTTCAGATACAACTTTATGTTATTTATTCACTAAAAAGTGCAGTTGGGCAGATACGACCTTTGTTTACTGGCTTATAACATTCCAATGGTTTGTAATTCGAAAAATTTCAAAATTTCCAGATATCTTAGGGGGAAGTGAAACATATACAACAATAAAAGAAAAAAATCGATTTTTTTAGATACTGCACTGAGGTCCAGTGCAAAAAGAACTAGAATAGACTGTAGAAGTTAATAATAAAATATTGTAAACTTGTTTGTATTGGCAAGAATATTATAGTAAAACGTGTAACGCTGATACGTGTGCTCGGCGCCAGGCGGCGCCATCGTTTAGTGGCTTAGTTAGAGTATGTGGAGAGTGGCAAAGTCCCCAGGCGTAGGGACTGCAGCGGGGCTAGCTCACGTCCTGCAGGTACACACAGGTACTACAAATGACGAAGGAAACCTGTAAGGGTATGTTATGAACCGAAACATCTAGCTAAAAGATACTGGGGATAGCAGGTCTCGCCGTCAACCTTAGTTTGTATAATAGTTAGAAGTAGAACTAGTTTATATAGGTAAGAATGGGAAGTATGAAAGATGAATAAGACATTGTTAAGTATTAGTGTAAATGGGTATAGCGACAAGCCTTTTGGCTGTCGCTATATAAGCAGTATGAGACTTGAGACAGATGAGCAGACCAAGATACGAGTTCAATCAGAACACATGGGAGCAATAGTCTGACATACGGATCACACGGGTAGTGTTAAGATGGTAGTAACCACAACGATTAGGTGATAGTAAGGATTGGGACCGCTTCGGCTCAGCCTTACGGACTATGTACTAGATGTGACGGAGATCCTACCAATGGTCTCCGTCACCGGTAGACGAGAGGTGACTCTCTCAACAGTGTTGGAGCGTATATACCTTGTGAAAGGGGAAGCTTAACCATAGCTATACAGTGTTCGAAATTAACTTTATAATTCATGCGCCTGTCGGGTGCATATATGCTAAAAGTATGGAATATTGTCATGGATATAATAAACTTACCTCTTGCCAAGCGCGTGTTCTTTGTATAGGTCTGAGCCCCTTTACTTAGAATCTCTACCACTAAGAACTGAACTATGGTCCAGGATAACATCTATCTGGACAAAGCTAGCTACTTCGACGATTAATCACTAAGAACTCCCCTTTATCTTAATATAACACACTTTATTGACATCTTCGAATAAGTGAAACATGATTGATAAACGATGAAACATTACGCAGTCAATAACGATAAAACGAACCGATATAGTATATGAACAAATACGAACTTTAATAATGATACTCCCCTAGAAATAAACGAAGACAAATAACAGCCAGTCTAGCTCAATACGACCTTTTGTTATTCATCTCAAGAAGATGTTCTAAAAGTTTCAAAGCTTTAGGTTAAGTGACATATTAATGTTCAAAAAATCAATTGGAATATGATTAGTTTTTAGGTTTGCAACCCACCTACACAGCCATTTCCATATACCGGTACATATTTATATCAGAAATGTGGGTAGATATGTTTATTTGATGGCTATTCAATCATAGTCTACATAATATTTGGGTACTATGAAAAACAAATCTTATAATTCATTTAGAGTAGTGGCGGGTATTATCGGCAGGGGTGTATTATCGGCACCCCTAACACATAGCAGGGATAGACCTTAACTTTTATTTTCACTAGCCCATCTGGCTAGTTGCATGTCATTTGCACTAGCCCGACTTTGCATGCACTAGCACCGACATAAATGCCAGTAAAACTTCAAAAACTTTTGTATTAAATGGCTCTTCAAATAGCATATATCATTTATGAGAATAGTGTTTTTGGATGGGGGAGGGTGTCTTGATATCAATTTTCACTAGCCCAACGGGCTAGCTGCACAAAAATTGCACTAGCCCGACGAGATTTGCACTAGTGTCGGTACTGGCGGGCTAGTGCTAAGATCAAACCCTGACATAGTGTGGTTTTACAAATGAATATCTGTTTTTTGGTGATACGATTTTAGACTTATTCAAATGTACTTGTTTTTTCTCTGTCAATAGTCATTAGACTAATATATATGCTGACTGGCATAGATGATATAACATCAAAAGAAATATCTGTCTTCATGATTACCCTTCAAGAAATGACCATCTTATCTTTAGAGTTAATGAACATAGGTGCATTGAAATCACTTTATATCTCTTAAGGTTAGACTACGGTGATGAGCAGCAGATTTGCTAAAACTGCAATATCTCGAAAGTCATTGGTGGTATTTGAACATGTTATATATCATTTAAAAGCTCTTATTTTTCTCTATCTGATGACATATTGAACTCCATTTATAGATTTAGGTTCGAGAAAATAGTTATTAAAATTTAATTTTTTCACTTTTATTTTTTGAACCAAGATATCTCACTTAATATTATATCTTTAGTTTTTAAATTTGGTAATATTGCCAATAACATTGATTGAGAGGGAACCGTGTCTCAGATTTTTTATTTAGGCTCTAGTTTTGAATTTGTGACAAAAAACGGGCAACTTTTTGTATGTTTTTGTAATCTTTAACAACTTCATTTTCTAGATTTCATAAAATTTAAACCAAGCCCCAAATAAAAAATCTGAGACACGGTTCCCTCTATTAGACCAATATCTATAAGCATAAGAAATTTCATGAGGTTCCCTTCATTATTAACTGAGATATTTTATTTCAAAAAATGTAAGTAGAAAACATGATTTTCATATTTCTGATCAATTTCTATTTCTGTTCCATCACTCATAATTATACACTTTATACCATTAGATAGTCGTTTTAAACTGGTATCTAATGATATTATAATCAATATTCAGAAAGATAGGATCAACATAATTATTATACATTTTTGCGAGACCCGCGAAAAGGTCCTTCATCACAGTAGTCTAACCTTAAATAAGAAACATCATACTGCATTGATTTATAGGATTGACAATATATCTAAAACGAAACAGTCTGATGAAAAATGGTTGTATAAGTTTAAAGTATAGGTTTGAATACATGGGTGCCGATAATGCACTCCATCCAATGTGTATGTCTTGTATTATCGGCAGGGCTATATTATTGTTTTAAACAAAGGCTTCCAAATTAAAAAAAAAAGTGTGTAGAAACATGAATAATGATAAAGAATTGAGAAAAATATTGGTGATCAACGATATTAGCTGTTAAAATATTCTTCCTAAAATTCATTTGATTTAAACCTATGCTTAATGTAAATTTCCATAATACTAGGCTTCTAATAGAATACAAAAATGGGGTACAAAAATAGGTTTGTTTAAATTGTTTTATAATGTTGAAATAATTTACCCCAAATTTGGATACAACGCTTTGTAGGATGAAAACAGGGTTAAAAGATCACTTTCTTATTGCAAAAATTATATTTCCAATTATTTCACAGTGTTCATTGATGATTTATATGATAGGGTGCCGATAATACAAGACAGGTGGCGATAATACACTCCAAAACATGAAAAAGTAATTACATAATTATTTTCCATATTAAAATCCGAAAATATTCTAATACATATTTTGGGTATGGAAATATGTTCAGAATATATTATGGGACACGTTGTGATTAAATTTTAGGAAACAAGCATACAGTGTTACATTATGCCCTAAGGTGCCGATAATACCCGCCACTACTCTAGTAATTGTATAAAGCCTAAGGGAGGCGTGTCATTCACGCCCCACCCACTGGGGTCTCCAATCATGACTGAAATATTGACACGTCCTACATCAAGCTATAGATCTACACCTTTTCATACAACGTATACGGATAAAATGAAGGCTGCAATCCTGATGTAGAAATGTCAACACAAAGGTGGAACCAGCTGGGCGCTGCTCAGTGAGGACCAATCTCCGAGTGACGAGTCAGGTGACCGTTCGTCGCAGACTCCCCCACCACTCTCCCCAACTAAAAGCAATGTTGAATAACAACAAAAGAACAAATCTAATCATTATTAGAATATGGTAAAGGGCTCATTGAGGAGTTGGACGAATCTTAACTGACCTTTTTCTTCATTATGATGAGAGATCCAGCAGATTTTAGAGTGGTAGAGTGCGACAATTTTCTCGGGGCCGAAACGATCCGTTCCGACTACGGCTGTTCCAACATGTCGCCGCTGACAAATACAGATATGGCAGTGTGAGCCATAATAAGAAAATCAATAAGGAAAATAACCAGAAACTGAAAATGAGTGAAATAGATGAAGTATGTTTGGTTCTTCGAAATACTGATTACTGATACATACATATTTTTACTATTTTATTGGTGTTACTTGTGTACGTGTGCGGCATCATGGTGACCAGGTCGTAGTGCCGGGTTCCCCGTGCAGGGGGCACCACGTCCAGCAGGTGCCCGTTCTGTACTGACCCTGTTCACGACCGAGATGTGTCCTGTTTGGCGTATTGTATTCAGTGACTGTGGCAATGTCGGAGTATCACGTAAAGGTCTGGAACAGAACAAACTGTGGCGCCATCTGTAGTGTCATATACCTTTCTGTCCCGAGGTGAAGGAAATGACTTGCTTTGAGTGGCTGATAATGAATAAAGAAAAGTGACATAATGGTAACTAAATAAAAAGATCACAGGACTATTATCACTATAATCTGTGAGTTTGCTAAAAATGGATGCTTGACCTCTGCTTGTTGAAGTTTCAATTCCAACATTAAGATTTGATTCAATACCATTCTCTATGTCAAGTTTAATATAAACTGGGGCTGGCCTATGCTACAGCACTGCCAGCTAACTTCGTCCCCTTATTTGAGGCGCTTAGACACGTCGCACGAACAAACCGAAGACACCGGCACGGAGCCCAGGACCAGGAGAATTTTTCCAGCTATTCACTTGGAATGCTGGGATAGCCCAAGCCCTTCAAAAACGGCCCCCAAGGTCGGCGGCCTGTTAAAAAGGGGGCTTTCGTTAGATTCAAAACCGCCCGTCACGGAATTGGACGGGAATAGGCTCAAAATGACCGCCATGGTGTGGGGAATCATGTGTTAAAATTTGAAGTTTCAATTCCAACATTAAGATTTGATTCAATACCATTCTCTATGTCAAGTTTAATATAAACTGGGGCTGGCCTATGCTACAGCACTGCCAGCTAACTTCGTCCCCTTATTTGAGGCGCTTAGACACGTCGCACGAACAAACCGAAGACACCGGCACGGAGCCCAGGACCAGGAGAATTTTTCCAGCTATTCACTTGGAATGCTGGGATAGCCCAAGCCCTTCAAAAACGGCCCCCAAGGTCGGCGGCCTGTTAAAAAGGGGGCTTTCGTTAGATTCAAAACCGCCCGTCACGGAATTGGACGGGAATAGGCTCAAAATGACCGCCATGGTGTGGGGAATCATGTGTTAAAATTTGAAGTTTCAATTCCAACATTAAGATTTGATTCAATACCATTCTCTATGTCAAGTTTAATATAAACTGGGGCTGGCCTATGCTACAGCACTGCCAGCTAACTTCGTCCCCTTATTTGAGGCGCTTAGACACGTCGCACGAACAAACCGAAGACACCGGCACGGAGCCCAGGACCAGGAGAATTTTTCCAGCTATTCACTTGGAATGCTGGGATAGCCCAAGCCCTTCAAAAACGGCCCCCAAGGTCGGCGGCCTGTTAAAAAGGGGGCTTTCGTTAGATTCAAAACCGCCCGTCACGGAATTGGACGGGAATAGGCTCAAAATGACCGCCATGGTGTGGGGAATCATGTGTTAAAATTTGAAGTTTCAATTCCAACATTAAGATTTGATTCAATACCATTCTCTATGTCAAGTTTAATATAAACTGGGGCTGGCCTATGCTACAGCACTGCCAGCTAACTTCGTCCCCTTATTTGAGGCGCTTAGACACGTCGCACGAACAAACCGAAGACACCGGCACGGAGCCCAGGACCAGGAGAATTTTTCCAGCTATTCACTTGGAATGCTGGGATAGCCCAAGCCCTTCAAAAACGGCCCCCAAGGTCGGCGGCCTGTTAAAAAGGGGGCTTTCGTTAGATTCAAAACCGCCCGTCACGGAATTGGACGGGAATAGGCTCAAAATGACCGCCATGGTGTGGGGAATCATGTGTTAAAATTTGAAGTTTCAATTCCAACATTAAGATTTGATTCAATACCATTCTCTATGTCAAGTTTAATATAAACTGGGGCTGGCCTATGCTACAGCACTGCCAGCTAACTTCGTCCCCTTATTTGAGGCGCTTAGACACGTCGCACGAACAAACCGAAGACACCGGCACGGAGCCCAGGACCAGGAGAATTTTTCCAGCTATTCACTTGGAATGCTGGGATAGCCCAAGCCCTTCAAAAACGGCCCCCAAGGTCGGCGGCCTGTTAAAAAGGGGGCTTTCGTTAGATTCAAAACCGCCCGTCACGGAATTGGACGGGAATAGGCTCAAAATGACCGCCATGGTGTGGGGAATCATGTGTTAAAATTTGAAGTTTCAATTCCAACATTAAGATTTGATTCAATACCATTCTCTATGTCAAGTTTAATATAAACTGGGGCTGGCCTATGCTACAGCACTGCCAGCTAACTTCGTCCCCTTATTTGAGGCGCTTAGACACGTCGCACGAACAAACCGAAGACACCGGCACGGAGCCCAGGACCAGGAGAATTTTTCCAGCTATTCACTTGGAATGCTGGGATAGCCCAAGCCCTTCAAAAACGGCCCCCAAGGTCGGCGGCCTGTTAAAAAGGGGGCTTTCGTTAGATTCAAAACCGCCCGTCACGGAATTGGACGGGAATAGGCTCAAAATGACCGCCATGGTGTGGGGAATCATGTGTTAAAATTTGAAGTTTCAATTCCAACATTAAGATTTGATTCAATACCATTCTCTATGTCAAGTTTAATATAAACTGGGGCTGGCCTATGCTACAGCACTGCCAGCTAACTTCGTCCCCTTATTTGAGGCGCTTAGACACGTCGCACGAACAAACCGAAGACACCGGCACGGAGCCCAGGACCAGGAGAATTTTTCCAGCTATTCACTTGGAATGCTGGGATAGCCCAAGCCCTTCAAAAACGGCCCCCAAGGTCGGCGGCCTGTTAAAAAGGGGGCTTTCGTTAGATTCAAAACCGCCCGTCACGGAATTGGACGGGAATAGGCTCAAAATGACCGCCATGGTGTGGGGAATCATGTGTTAAAATTTGAAGTTTCAATTCCAACATTAAGATTTGATTCAATACCATTCTCTATGTCAAGTTTAATATAAACTGGGGCTGGCCTATGCTACAGCACTGCCAGCTAACTTCGTCCCCTTATTTGAGGCGCTTAGACACGTCGCACG
The DNA here is from genome assembly GCA_936440205.1 of Lepidonotus clava. Lineage (NCBI taxonomy): Eukaryota > Metazoa > Annelida > Polychaeta > Phyllodocida > Polynoidae > Lepidonotus > Lepidonotus clava. Next base: position 36,336,337 of record OW387148.1, on the reverse strand, counting down.
AACAAACCGAAGACACCGGCACGGAGCCCAGGACCAGGAGAATTTTTCCAGCTATTCACTTGGAATGCTGGGATAGCCCAAGCCCTTCAAAAACGGCCCCCAAGGTCGGCGGCCTGTTAAAAAGGGGGCTTTCGTTAGATTCAAAACCGCCCGTCACGGAATTGGACGGGAATAGGCTCAAAATGACCGCCATGGTGTGGGGAATCATGTGTTAAAATTTGAAGTTTCAATTCCAACATTAAGATTTGATTCAATACCATTCTCTATGTCAAGTTTAATATAAACTGGGGCTGGCCTATGCTACAGCACTGCCAGCTAACTTCGTCCCCTTATTTGAGGCGCTTAGACACGTCGCACGAACAAACCGAAGACACCGGCACGGAGCCCAGGACCAGGAGAATTTTTCCAGCTATTCACTTGGAATGCTGGGATAGCCCAAGCCCTTCAAAAACGGCCCCCAAGGTCGGCGGCCTGTTAAAAAGGGGGCTTTCGTTAGATTCAAAACCGCCCGTCACGGAATTGGACGGGAATAGGCTCAAAATGACCGCCATGGTGTGGGGAATCATGTGTTAAAATTTGAAGTTTCAATTCCAACATTAAGATTTGATTCAATACCATTCTCTATGTCAAGTTTAATATAAACTGGGGCTGGCCTATGCTACAGCACTGCCAGCTAACTTCGTCCCCTTATTTGAGGCGCTTAGACACGTCGCACGAACAAACCGAAGACACCGGCACGGAGCCCAGGACCAGGAGAATTTTTCCAGCTATTCACTTGGAATGCTGGGATAGCCCAAGCCCTTCAAAAACGGCCCCCAAGGTCGGCGGCCTGTTAAAAAGGGGGCTTTCGTTAGATTCAAAACCGCCCGTCACGGAATTGGACGGGAATAGGCTCAAAATGACCGCCATGGTGTGGGGAATCATGTGTTAAAATTTGAAGTTTCAATTCCAACATTAAGATTTGATTCAATACCATTCTCTATGTCAAGTTTAATATAAACTGGGGCTGGCCTATGCTACAGCACTGCCAGCTAACTTCGTCCCCTTATTTGAGGCGCTTAGACACGTCGCACGAACAAACCGAAGACACCGGCACGGAGCCCAGGACCAGGAGAATTTTTCCAGCTATTCACTTGGAATGCTGGGATAGCCCAAGCCCTTCAAAAACGGCCCCCAAGGTCGGCGGCCTGTTAAAAAGGGGGCTTTCGTTAGATTCAAAACCGCCCGTCACGGAATTGGACGGGAATAGGCTCAAAATGACCGCCATGGTGTGGGGAATCATGTGTTAAAATTTGAAGTTTCAATTCCAACATTAAGATTTGATTCAATACCATTCTCTATGTCAAGTTTAATATAAACTGGGGCTGGCCTATGCTACAGCACTGCCAGCTAACTTCGTCCCCTTATTTGAGGCGCTTAGACACGTCGCACGAACAAACCGAAGACACCGGCACGGAGCCCAGGACCAGGAGAATTTTTCCAGCTATTCACTTGGAATGCTGGGATAGCCCAAGCCCTTCAAAAACGGCCCCCAAGGTCGGCGGCCTGTTAAAAAGGGGGCTTTCGTTAGATTCAAAACCGCCCGTCACGGAATTGGACGGGAATAGGCTCAAAATGACCGCCATGGTGTGGGGAATCATGTGTTAAAATTTGAAGTTTCAATTCCAACATTAAGATTTGATTCAATACCATTCTCTATGTCAAGTTTAATATAAACTGGGGCTGGCCTATGCTACAGCACTGCCAGCTAACTTCGTCCCCTTATTTGAGGCGCTTAGACACGTCGCACGAACAAACCGAAGACACCGGCACGGAGCCCAGGACCAGGAGAATTTTTCCAGCTATTCACTTGGAATGCTGGGATAGCCCAAGCCCTTCAAAAACGGCCCCCAAGGTCGGCGGCCTGTTAAAAAGGGGGCTTTCGTTAGATTCAAAACCGCCCGTCACGGAATTGGACGGGAATAGGCTCAAAATGACCGCCATGGTGTGGGGAATCATGTGTTAAAATTTGAAGTTTCAATTCCAACATTAAGATTTGATTCAATACCATTCTCTATGTCAAGTTTAATATAAACTGGGGCTGGCCTATGCTACAGCACTGCCAGCTAACTTCGTCCCCTTATTTGAGGCGCTTAGACACGTCGCACGAACAAACCGAAGACACCGGCACGGAGCCCAGGACCAGGAGAATTTTTCCAGCTATTCACTTGGAATGCTGGGATAGCCCAAGCCCTTCAAAAACGGCCCCCAAGGTCGGCGGCCTGTTAAAAAGGGGGCTTTCGTTAGATTCAAAACCGCCCGTCACGGAATTGGACGGGAATAGGCTCAAAATGACCGCCATGGTGTGGGGAATCATGTGTTAAAATTTGAAGTTTCAATTCCAACATTAAGATTTGATTCAATACCATTCTCTATGTCAAGTTTAATATAAACTGGGGCTGGCCTATGCTACAGCACTGCCAGCTAACTTCGTCCCCTTATTTGAGGCGCTTAGACACGTCGCACGAACAAACCGAAGACACCGGCACGGAGCCCAGGACCAGGAGAATTTTTCCAGCTATTCACTTGGAATGCTGGGATAGCCCAAGCCCTTCAAAAACGGCCCCCAAGGTCGGCGGCCTGTTAAAAAGGGGGCTTTCGTTAGATTCAAAACCGCCCGTCACGGAATTGGACGGGAATAGGCTCAAAATGACCGCCATGGTGTGGGGAATCATGTGTTAAAATTTGAAGTTTCAATTCCAACATTAAGATTTGATTCAATACCATTCTCTATGTCAAGTTTAATATAAACTGGGGCTGGCCTATGCTACAGCACTGCCAGCTAACTTCGTCCCCTTATTTGAGGCGCTTAGACACGTCGCACGAACAAACCGAAGACACCGGCACGGAGCCCAGGACCAGGAGAATTTTTCCAGCTATTCACTTGGAATGCTGGGATAGCCCAAGCCCTTCAAAAACGGCCCCCAAGGTCGGCGGCCTGTTAAAAAGGGGGCTTTCGTTAGATTCAAAACCGCCCGTCACGGAATTGGACGGGAATAGGCTCAAAATGACCGCCATGGTGTGGGGAATCATGTGTTAAAATTTGAAGTTTCAATTCCAACATTAAGATTTGATTCAATACCATTCTCTATGTCAAGTTTAATATAAACTGGGGCTGGCCTATGCTACAGCACTGCCAGCTAACTTCGTCCCCTTATTTGAGGCGCTTAGACACGTCGCACGAACAAACCGAAGACACCGGCACGGAGCCCAGGACCAGGAGAATTTTTCCAGCTATTCACTTGGAATGCTGGGATAGCCCAAGCCCTTCAAAAACGGCCCCCAAGGTCGGCGGCCTGTTAAAAAGGGGGCTTTCGTTAGATTCAAAACCGCCCGTCACGGAATTGGACGGGAATAGGCTCAAAATGACCGCCATGGTGTGGGGAATCATGTGTTAAAATTTGAAGTTTCAATTCCAACATTAAGATTTGATTCAATACCATTCTCTATGTCAAGTTTAATATAAACTGGGGCTGGCCTATGCTACAGCACTGCCAGCTAACTTCGTCCCCTTATTTGAGGCGCTTAGACACGTCGCACGAACAAACCGAAGACACCGGCACGGAGCCCAGGACCAGGAGAATTTTTCCAGCTATTCACTTGGAATGCTGGGATAGCCCAAGCCCTTCAAAAACGGCCCCCAAGGTCGGCGGCCTGTTAAAAAGGGGGCTTTCGTTAGATTCAAAACCGCCCGTCACGGAATTGGACGGGAATAGGCTCAAAATGACCGCCATGGTGTGGGGAATCATGTGTTAAAATTTGAAGTTTCAATTCCAACATTAAGATTTGATTCAATACCATTCTCTATGTCAAGTTTAATATAAACTGGGGCTGGCCTATGCTACAGCACTGCCAGCTAACTTCGTCCCCTTATTTGAGGCGCTTAGACACGTCGCACGAACAAACCGAAGACACCGGCACGGAGCCCAGGACCAGGAGAATTTTTCCAGCTATTCACTTGGAATGCTGGGATAGCCCAAGCCCTTCAAAAACGGCCCCCAAGGTCGGCGGCCTGTTAAAAAGGGGGCTTTCGTTAGATTCAAAACCGCCCGTCACGGAATTGGACGGGAATAGGCTCAAAATGACCGCCATGGTGTGGGGAATCATGTGTTAAAATTTGAAGTTTCAATTCCAACATTAAGATTTGATTCAATACCATTCTCTATGTCAAGTTTAATATAAACTGGGGCTGGCCTATGCTACAGCACTGCCAGCTAACTTCGTCCCCTTATTTGAGGCGCTTAGACACGTCGCACGAACAAACCGAAGACACCGGCACGGAGCCCAGGACCAGGAGAATTTTTCCAGCTATTCACTTGGAATGCTGGGATAGCCCAAGCCCTTCAAAAACGGCCCCCAAGGTCGGCGGCCTGTTAAAAAGGGGGCTTTCGTTAGATTCAAAACCGCCCGTCACGGAATTGGACGGGAATAGGCTCAAAATGACCGCCATGGTGTGGGGAATCATGTGTTAAAATTTGAAGTTTCAATTCCAACATTAAGATTTGATTCAATACCATTCTCTATGTCAAGTTTAATATAAACTGGGGCTGGCCTATGCTACAGCACTGCCAGCTAACTTCGTCCCCTTATTTGAGGCGCTTAGACACGTCGCACGAACAAACCGAAGACACCGGCACGGAGCCCAGGACCAGGAGAATTTTTCCAGCTATTCACTTGGAATGCTGGGATAGCCCAAGCCCTTCAAAAACGGCCCCCAAGGTCGGCGGCCTGTTAAAAAGGGGGCTTTCGTTAGATTCAAAACCGCCCGTCACGGAATTGGACGGGAATAGGCTCAAAATGACCGCCATGGTGTGGGGAATCATGTGTTAAAATTTGAAGTTTCAATTCCAACATTAAGATTTGATTCAATACCATTCTCTATGTCAAGTTTAATATAAACTGGGGCTGGCCTATGCTACAGCACTGCCAGCTAACTTCGTCCCCTTATTTGAGGCGCTTAGACACGTCGCACGAACAAACCGAAGACACCGGCACGGAGCCCAGGACCAGGAGAATTTTTCCAGCTATTCACTTGGAATGCTGGGATAGCCCAAGCCCTTCAAAAACGGCCCCCAAGGTCGGCGGCCTGTTAAAAAGGGGGCTTTCGTTAGATTCAAAACCGCCCGTCACGGAATTGGACGGGAATAGGCTCAAAATGACCGCCATGGTGTGGGGAATCATGTGTTAAAATTTGAAGTTTCAATTCCAACATTAAGATTTGATTCAATACCATTCTCTATGTCAAGTTTAATATAAACTGGGGCTGGCCTATGCTACAGCACTGCCAGCTAACTTCGTCCCCTTATTTGAGGCGCTTAGACACGTCGCACGAACAAACCGAAGACACCGGCACGGAGCCCAGGACCAGGAGAATTTTTCCAGCTATTCACTTGGAATGCTGGGATAGCCCAAGCCCTTCAAAAACGGCCCCCAAGGTCGGCGGCCTGTTAAAAAGGGGGCTTTCGTTAGATTCAAAACCGCCCGTCACGGAATTGGACGGGAATAGGCTCAAAATGACCGCCATGGTGTGGGGAATCATGTGTTAAAATTTGAAGTTTCAATTCCAACATTAAGATTTGATTCAATACCATTCTCTATGTCAAGTTTAATATAAACTGGGGCTGGCCTATGCTACAGCACTGCCAGCTAACTTCGTCCCCTTATTTGAGGCGCTTAGACACGTCGCACGAACAAACCGAAGACACCGGCACGGAGCCCAGGACCAGGAGAATTTTTCCAGCTATTCACTTGGAATGCTGGGATAGCCCAAGCCCTTCAAAAACGGCCCCCAAGGTCGGCGGCCTGTTAAAAAGGGGGCTTTCGTTAGATTCAAAACCGCCCGTCACGGAATTGGACGGGAATAGGCTCAAAATGACCGCCATGGTGTGGGGAATCATGTGTTAAAATTTGAAGTTTCAATTCCAACATTAAGATTTGATTCAATACCATTCTCTATGTCAAGTTTAATATAAACTGGGGCTGGCCTATGCTACAGCACTGCCAGCTAACTTCGTCCCCTTATTTGAGGCGCTTAGACACGTCGCACGAACAAACCGAAGACACCGGCACGGAGCCCAGGACCAGGAGAATTTTTCCAGCTATTCACTTGGAATGCTGGGATAGCCCAAGCCCTTCAAAAACGGCCCCCAAGGTCGGCGGCCTGTTAAAAAGGGGGCTTTCGTTAGATTCAAAACCGCCCGTCACGGAATTGGACGGGAATAGGCTCAAAATGACCGCCATGGTGTGGGGAATCATGTGTTAAAATTTGAAGTTTCAATTCCAACATTAAGATTTGATTCAATACCATTCTCTATGTCAAGTTTAATATAAACTGGGGCTGGCCTATGCTACAGCACTGCCAGCTAACTTCGTCCCCTTATTTGAGGCGCTTAGACACGTCGCACGAACAAACCGAAGACACCGGCACGGAGCCCAGGACCAGGAGAATTTTTCCAGCTATTCACTTGGAATGCTGGGATAGCCCAAGCCCTTCAAAAACGGCCCCCAAGGTCGGCGGCCTGTTAAAAAGGGGGCTTTCGTTAGATTCAAAACCGCCCGTCACGGAATTGGACGGGAATAGGCTCAAAATGACCGCCATGGTGTGGGGAATCATGTGTTAAAATTTGAAGTTTCAATTCCAACATTAAGATTTGATTCAATACCATTCTCTATGTCAAGTTTAATATAAACTGGGGCTGGCCTATGCTACAGCACTGCCAGCTAACTTCGTCCCCTTATTTGAGGCGCTTAGACACGTCGCACGAACAAACCGAAGACACCGGCACGGAGCCCAGGACCAGGAGAATTTTTCCAGCTATTCACTTGGAATGCTGGGATAGCCCAAGCCCTTCAAAAACGGCCCCCAAGGTCGGCGGCCTGTTAAAAAGGGGGCTTTCGTTAGATTCAAAACCGCCCGTCACGGAATTGGACGGGAATAGGCTCAAAATGACCGCCATGGTGTGGGGAATCATGTGTTAAAATTTGAAGTTTCAATTCCAACATTAAGATTTGATTCAATACCATTCTCTATGTCAAGTTTAATATAAACTGGGGCTGGCCTATGCTACAGCACTGCCAGCTAACTTCGTCCCCTTATTTGAGGCGCTTAGACACGTCGCACGAACAAACCGAAGACACCGGCACGGAGCCCAGGACCAGGAGAATTTTTCCAGCTATTCACTTGGAATGCTGGGATAGCCCAAGCCCTTCAAAAACGGCCCCCAAGGTCGGCGGCCTGTTAAAAAGGGGGCTTTCGTTAGATTCAAAACCGCCCGTCACGGAATTGGACGGGAATAGGCTCAAAATGACCGCCATGGTGTGGGGAATCATGTGTTAAAATTTGAAGTTTCAATTCCAACATTAAGATTTGATTCAATACCATTCTCTATGTCAAGTTTAATATAAACTGGGGCTGGCCTATGCTACAGCACTGCCAGCTAACTTCGTCCCCTTATTTGAGGCGCTTAGACACGTCGCACGAACAAACCGAAGACACCGGCACGGAGCCCAGGACCAGGAGAATTTTTCCAGCTATTCACTTGGAATGCTGGGATAGCCCAAGCCCTTCAAAAACGGCCCCCAAGGTCGGCGGCCTGTTAAAAAGGGGGCTTTCGTTAGATTCAAAACCGCCCGTCACGGAATTGGACGGGAATAGGCTCAAAATGACCGCCATGGTGTGGGGAATCATGTGTTAAAATTTGAAGTTTCAATTCCAACATTAAGATTTGATTCAATACCATTCTCTATGTCAAGTTTAATATAAACTGGGGCTGGCCTATGCTACAGCACTGCCAGCTAACTTCGTCCCCTTATTTGAGGCGCTTAGACACGTCGCACGAACAAACCGAAGACACCGGCACGGAGCCCAGGACCAGGAGAATTTTTCCAGCTATTCACTTGGAATGCTGGGATAGCCCAAGCCCTTCAAAAACGGCCCCCAAGGTCGGCGGCCTGTTAAAAAGGGGGCTTTCGTTAGATTCAAAACCGCCCGTCACGGAATTGGACGGGAATAGGCTCAAAATGACCGCCATGGTGTGGGGAATCATGTGTTAAAATTTGAAGTTTCAATTCCAACATTAAGATTTGATTCAATACCATTCTCTATGTCAAGTTTAATATAAACTGGGGCTGGCCTATGCTACAGCACTGCCAGCTAACTTCGTCCCCTTATTTGAGGCGCTTAGACACGTCGCACGAACAAACCGAAGACACCGGCACGGAGCCCAGGACCAGGAGAATTTTTCCAGCTATTCACTTGGAATGCTGGGATAGCCCAAGCCCTTCAAAAACGGCCCCCAAGGTCGGCGGCCTGTTAAAAAGGGGGCTTTCGTTAGATTCAAAACCGCCCGTCACGGAATTGGACGGGAATAGGCTCAAAATGACCGCCATGGTGTGGGGAATCATGTGTTAAAATTTGAAGTTTCAATTCCAACATTAAGATTTGATTCAATACCATTCTCTATGTCAAGTTTAATATAAACTGGGGCTGGCCTATGCTACAGCACTGCCAGCTAACTTCGTCCCCTTATTTGAGGCGCTTAGACACGTCGCACGAACAAACCGAAGACACCGGCACGGAGCCCAGGACCAGGAGAATTTTTCCAGCTATTCACTTGGAATGCTGGGATAGCCCAAGCCCTTCAAAAACGGCCCCCAAGGTCGGCGGCCTGTTAAAAAGGGGGCTTTCGTTAGATTCAAAACCGCCCGTCACGGAATTGGACGGGAATAGGCTCAAAATGACCGCCATGGTGTGGGGAATCATGTGTTAAAATTTGAAGTTTCAATTCCAACATTAAGATTTGATTCAATACCATTCTCTATGTCAAGTTTAATATAAACTGGGGCTGGCCTATGCTACAGCACTGCCAGCTAACTTCGTCCCCTTATTTGAGGCGCTTAGACACGTCGCACGAACAAACCGAAGACACCGGCACGGAGCCCAGGACCAGGAGAATTTTTCCAGCTATTCACTTGGAATGCTGGGATAGCCCAAGCCCTTCAAAAACGGCCCCCAAGGTCGGCGGCCTGTTAAAAAGGGGGCTTTCGTTAGATTCAAAACCGCCCGTCACGGAATTGGACGGGAATAGGCTCAAAATGACCGCCATGGTGTGGGGAATCATGTGTTAAAATTTGAAGTTTCAATTCCAACATTAAGATTTGATTCAATACCATTCTCTATGTCAAGTTTAATATAAACTGGGGCTGGCCTATGCTACAGCACTGCCAGCTAACTTCGTCCCCTTATTTGAGGCGCTTAGACACGTCGCACGAACAAACCGAAGACACCGGCACGGAGCCCAGGACCAGGAGAATTTTTCCAGCTATTCACTTGGAATGCTGGGATAGCCCAAGCCCTTCAAAAACGGCCCCCAAGGTCGGCGGCCTGTTAAAAAGGGGGCTTTCGTTAGATTCAAAACCGCCCGTCACGGAATTGGACGGGAATAGGCTCAAAATGACCGCCATGGTGTGGGGAATCATGTGTTAAAATTTGAAGTTTCAATTCCAACATTAAGATTTGATTCAATACCATTCTCTATGTCAAGTTTAATATAAACTGGGGCTGGCCTATGCTACAGCACTGCCAGCTAACTTCGTCCCCTTATTTGAGGCGCTTAGACACGTCGCACGAACAAACCGAAGACACCGGCACGGAGCCCAGGACCAGGAGAATTTTTCCAGCTATTCACTTGGAATGCTGGGATAGCCCAAGCCCTTCAAAAACGGCCCCCAAGGTCGGCGGCCTGTTAAAAAGGGGGCTTTCGTTAGATTCAAAACCGCCCGTCACGGAATTGGACGGGAATAGGCTCAAAATGACCGCCATGGTGTGGGGAATCATGTGTTAAAATTTGAAGTTTCAATTCCAACATTAAGATTTGATTCAATACCATTCTCTATGTCAAGTTTAATATAAACTGGGGCTGGCCTATGCTACAGCACTGCCAGCTAACTTCGTCCCCTTATTTGAGGCGCTTAGACACGTCGCACGAACAAACCGAAGACACCGGCACGGAGCCCAGGACCAGGAGAATTTTTCCAGCTATTCACTTGGAATGCTGGGATAGCCCAAGCCCTTCAAAAACGGCCCCCAAGGTCGGCGGCCTGTTAAAAAGGGGGCTTTCGTTAGATTCAAAACCGCCCGTCACGGAATTGGACGGGAATAGGCTCAAAATGACCGCCATGGTGTGGGGAATCATGTGTTAAAATTTGAAGTTTCAATTCCAACATTAAGATTTGATTCAATACCATTCTCTATGTCAAGTTTAATATAAACTGGGGCTGGCCTATGCTACAGCACTGCCAGCTAACTTCGTCCCCTTATTTGAGGCGCTTAGACACGTCGCACGAACAAACCGAAGACACCGGCACGGAGCCCAGGACCAGGAGAATTTTTCCAGCTATTCACTTGGAATGCTGGGATAGCCCAAGCCCTTCAAAAACGGCCCCCAAGGTCGGCGGCCTGTTAAAAAGGGGGCTTTCGTTAGATTCAAAACCGCCCGTCACGGAATTGGACGGGAATAGGCTCAAAATGACCGCCATGGTGTGGGGAATCATGTGTTAAAATTTGAAGTTTCAATTCCAACATTAAGATTTGATTCAATACCATTCTCTATGTCAAGTTTAATATAAACTGGGGCTGGCCTATGCTACAGCACTGCCAGCTAACTTCGTCCCCTTATTTGAGGCGCTTAGACACGTCGCACGAACAAACCGAAGACACCGGCACGGAGCCCAGGACCAGGAGAATTTTTCCAGCTATTCACTTGGAATGCTGGGATAGCCCAAGCCCTTCAAAAACGGCCCCCAAGGTCGGCGGCCTGTTAAAAAGGGGGCTTTCGTTAGATTCAAAACCGCCCGTCACGGAATTGGACGGGAATAGGCTCAAAATGACCGCCATGGTGTGGGGAATCATGTGTTAAAATTTGAAGTTTCAATTCCAACATTAAGATTTGATTCAATACCATTCTCTATGTCAAGTTTAATATAAACTGGGGCTGGCCTATGCTACAGCACTGCCAGCTAACTTCGTCCCCTTATTTGAGGCGCTTAGACACGTCGCACGAACAAACCGAAGACACCGGCACGGAGCCCAGGACCAGGAGAATTTTTCCAGCTATTCACTTGGAATGCTGGGATAGCCCAAGCCCTTCAAAAACGGCCCCCAAGGTCGGCGGCCTGTTAAAAAGGGGGCTTTCGTTAGATTCAAAACCGCCCGTCACGGAATTGGACGGGAATAGGCTCAAAATGACCGCCATGGTGTGGGGAATCATGTGTTAAAATTTGAAGTTTCAATTCCAACATTAAGATTTGATTCAATACCATTCTCTATGTCAAGTTTAATATAAACTGGGGCTGGCCTATGCTACAGCACTGCCAGCTAACTTCGTCCCCTTATTTGAGGCGCTTAGACACGTCGCACGAACAAACCGAAGACACCGGCACGGAGCCCAGGACCAGGAGAATTTTTCCAGCTATTCACTTGGAATGCTGGGATAGCCCAAGCCCTTCAAAAACGGCCCCCAAGGTCGGCGGCCTGTTAAAAAGGGGGCTTTCGTTAGATTCAAAACCGCCCGTCACGGAATTGGACGGGAATAGGCTCAAAATGACCGCCATGGTGTGGGGAATCATGTGTTAAAATTTGAAGTTTCAATTCCAACATTAAGATTTGATTCAATACCATTCTCTATGTCAAGTTTAATATAAACTGGGGCTGGCCTATGCTACAGCACTGCCAGCTAACTTCGTCCCCTTATTTGAGGCGCTTAGACACGTCGCACGAACAAACCGAAGACACCGGCACGGAGCCCAGGACCAGGAGAATTTTTCCAGCTATTCACTTGGAATGCTGGGATAGCCCAAGCCCTTCAAAAACGGCCCCCAAGGTCGGCGGCCTGTTAAAAAGGGGGCTTTCGTTAGATTCAAAACCGCCCGTCACGGAATTGGACGGGAATAGGCTCAAAATGACCGCCATGGTGTGGGGAATCATGTGTTAAAATTTGAAGTTTCAATTCCAACATTAAGATTTGATTCAATACCATTCTCTATGTCAAGTTTAATATAAACTGGGGCTGGCCTATGCTACAGCACTGCCAGCTAACTTCGTCCCCTTATTTGAGGCGCTTAGACACGTCGCACGAACAAACCGAAGACACCGGCACGGAGCCCAGGACCAGGAGAATTTTTCCAGCTATTCACTTGGAATGCTGGGATAGCCCAAGCCCTTCAAAAACGGCCCCCAAGGTCGGCGGCCTGTTAAAAAGGGGGCTTTCGTTAGATTCAAAACCGCCCGTCACGGAATTGGACGGGAATAGGCTCAAAATGACCGCCATGGTGTGGGGAATCATGTGTTAAAATTTGAAGTTTCAATTCCAACATTAAGATTTGATTCAATACCATTCTCTATGTCAAGTTTAATATAAACTGGGGCTGGCCTATGCTACAGCACTGCCAGCTAACTTCGTCCCCTTATTTGAGGCGCTTAGACACGTCGCACGAACAAACCGAAGACACCGGCACGGAGCCCAGGACCAGGAGAATTTTTCCAGCTATTCACTTGGAATGCTGGGATAGCCCAAGCCCTTCAAAAACGGCCCCCAAGGTCGGCGGCCTGTTAAAAAGGGGGCTTTCGTTAGATTCAAAACCGCCCGTCACGGAATTGGACGGGAATAGGCTCAAAATGACCGCCATGGTGTGGGGAATCATGTGTTAAAATTTGAAGTTTCAATTCCAACATTAAGATTTGATTCAATACCATTCTCTATGTCAAGTTTAATATAAACTGGGGCTGGCCTATGCTACAGCACTGCCAGCTAACTTCGTCCCCTTATTTGAGGCGCTTAGACACGTCGCACGAACAAACCGAAGACACCGGCACGGAGCCCAGGACCAGGAGAATTTTTCCAGCTATTCACTTGGAATGCTGGGATAGCCCAAGCCCTTCAAAAACGGCCCCCAAGGTCGGCGGCCTGTTAAAAAGGGGGCTTTCGTTAGATTCAAAACCGCCCGTCACGGAATTGGACGGGAATAGGCTCAAAATGACCGCCATGGTGTGGGGAATCATGTGTTAAAATTTGAAGTTTCAATTCCAACATTAAGATTTGATTCAATACCATTCTCTATGTCAAGTTTAATATAAACTGGGGCTGGCCTATGCTACAGCACTGCCAGCTAACTTCGTCCCCTTATTTGAGGCGCTTAGACACGTCGCACGAACAAACCGAAGACACCGGCACGGAGCCCAGGACCAGGAGAATTTTTCCAGCTATTCACTTGGAATGCTGGGATAGCCCAAGCCCTTCAAAAACGGCCCCCAAGGTCGGCGGCCTGTTAAAAAGGGGGCTTTCGTTAGATTCAAAACCGCCCGTCACGGAATTGGACGGGAATAGGCTCAAAATGACCGCCATGGTGTGGGGAATCATGTGTTAAAATTTGAAGTTTCAATTCCAACATTAAGATTTGATTCAATACCATTCTCTATGTCAAGTTTAATATAAACTGGGGCTGGCCTATGCTACAGCACTGCCAGCTAACTTCGTCCCCTTATTTGAGGCGCTTAGACACGTCGCACGAACAAACCGAAGACACCGGCACGGAGCCCAGGACCAGGAGAATTTTTCCAGCTATTCACTTGGAATGCTGGGATAGCCCAAGCCCTTCAAAAACGGCCCCCAAGGTCGGCGGCCTGTTAAAAAGGGGGCTTTCGTTAGATTCAAAACCGCCCGTCACGGAATTGGACGGGAATAGGCTCAAAATGACCGCCATGGTGTGGGGAATCATGTGTTAAAATTTGAAGTTTCAATTCCAACATTAAGATTTGATTCAATACCATTCTCTATGTCAAGTTTAATATAAACTGGGGCTGGCCTATGCTACAGCACTGCCAGCTAACTTCGTCCCCTTATTTGAGGCGCTTAGACACGTCGCACGAACAAACCGAAGACACCGGCACGGAGCCCAGGACCAGGAGAATTTTTCCAGCTATTCACTTGGAATGCTGGGATAGCCCAAGCCCTTCAAAAACGGCCCCCAAGGTCGGCGGCCTGTTAAAAAGGGGGCTTTCGTTAGATTCAAAACCGCCCGTCACGGAATTGGACGGGAATAGGCTCAAAATGACCGCCATGGTGTGGGGAATCATGTGTTAAAATTTGAAGTTTCAATTCCAACATTAAGATTTGATTCAATACCATTCTCTATGTCAAGTTTAATATAAACTGGGGCTGGCCTATGCTACAGCACTGCCAGCTAACTTCGTCCCCTTATTTGAGGCGCTTAGACACGTCGCACGAACAAACCGAAGACACCGGCACGGAGCCCAGGACCAGGAGAATTTTTCCAGCTATTCACTTGGAATGCTGGGATAGCCCAAGCCCTTCAAAAACGGCCCCCAAGGTCGGCGGCCTGTTAAAAAGGGGGCTTTCGTTAGATTCAAAACCGCCCGTCACGGAATTGGACGGGAATAGGCTCAAAATGACCGCCATGGTGTGGGGAATCATGTGTTAAAATTTGAAGTTTCAATTCCAACATTAAGATTTGATTCAATACCATTCTCTATGTCAAGTTTAATATAAACTGGGGCTGGCCTATGCTACAGCACTGCCAGCTAACTTCGTCCCCTTATTTGAGGCGCTTAGACACGTCGCACGAACAAACCGAAGACACCGGCACGGAGCCCAGGACCAGGAGAATTTTTCCAGCTATTCACTTGGAATGCTGGGATAGCCCAAGCCCTTCAAAAACGGCCCCCAAGGTCGGCGGCCTGTTAAAAAGGGGGCTTTCGTTAGATTCAAAACCGCCCGTCACGGAATTGGACGGGAATAGGCTCAAAATGACCGCCATGGTGTGGGGAATCATGTGTTAAAATTTGAAGTTTCAATTCCAACATTAAGATTTGATTCAATACCATTCTCTATGTCAAGTTTAATATAAACTGGGGCTGGCCTATGCTACAGCACTGCCAGCTAACTTCGTCCCCTTATTTGAGGCGCTTAGACACGTCGCACGAACAAACCGAAGACACCGGCACGGAGCCCAGGACCAGGAGAATTTTTCCAGCTATTCACTTGGAATGCTGGGATAGCCCAAGCCCTTCAAAAACGGCCCCCAAGGTCGGCGGCCTGTTAAAAAGGGGGCTTTCGTTAGATTCAAAACCGCCCGTCACGGAATTGGACGGGAATAGGCTCAAAATGACCGCCATGGTGTGGGGAATCATGTGTTAAAATTTGAAGTTTCAATTCCAACATTAAGATTTGATTCAATACCATTCTCTATGTCAAGTTTAATATAAACTGGGGCTGGCCTATGCTACAGCACTGCCAGCTAACTTCGTCCCCTTATTTGAGGCGCTTAGACACGTCGCACGAACAAACCGAAGACACCGGCACGGAGCCCAGGACCAGGAGAATTTTTCCAGCTATTCACTTGGAATGCTGGGATAGCCCAAGCCCTTCAAAAACGGCCCCCAAGGTCGGCGGCCTGTTAAAAAGGGGGCTTTCGTTAGATTCAAAACCGCCCGTCACGGAATTGGACGGGAATAGGCTCAAAATGACCGCCATGGTGTGGGGAATCATGTGTTAAAATTTGAAGTTTCAATTCCAACATTAAGATTTGATTCAATACCATTCTCTATGTCAAGTTTAATATAAACTGGGGCTGGCCTATGCTACAGCACTGCCAGCTAACTTCGTCCCCTTATTTGAGGCGCTTAGACACGTCGCACGAACAAACCGAAGACACCGGCACGGAGCCCAGGACCAGGAGAATTTTTCCAGCTATTCACTTGGAATGCTGGGATAGCCCAAGCCCTTCAAAAACGGCCCCCAAGGTCGGCGGCCTGTTAAAAAGGGGGCTTTCGTTAGATTCAAAACCGCCCGTCACGGAATTGGACGGGAATAGGCTCAAAATGACCGCCATGGTGTGGGGAATCATGTGTTAAAATTTGAAGTTTCAATTCCAACATTAAGATTTGATTCAATACCATTCTCTATGTCAAGTTTAATATAAACTGGGGCTGGCCTATGCTACAGCACTGCCAGCTAACTTCGTCCCCTTATTTGAGGCGCTTAGACACGTCGCACGAACAAACCGAAGACACCGGCACGGAGCCCAGGACCAGGAGAATTTTTCCAGCTATTCACTTGGAATGCTGGGATAGCCCAAGCCCTTCAAAAACGGCCCCCAAGGTCGGCGGCCTGTTAAAAAGGGGGCTTTCGTTAGATTCAAAACCGCCCGTCACGGAATTGGACGGGAATAGGCTCAAAATGACCGCCATGGTGTGGGGAATCATGTGTTAAAATTTGAAGTTTCAATTCCAACATTAAGATTTGATTCAATACCATTCTCTATGTCAAGTTTAATATAA